>BQNB010007980.1:0-91663 GCA_026074375.1 Tanacetum coccineum | reverse complement strand
CATTGGGGCACAAGACCATTTGGTGCTTCTTTAAGGTCTTATTGAACAAACAATCTTGTTTTTAAATAAACAGACAAAACCACAAAATTCTGTTTGTTTAGGAGTTTGTATGTGTTTGTTTATTCTTTACAACCCTGATTTGATTTCACAAGTGACATTTTTATGAGGTTATGAAAACCTTGATGAGGCTATGATGAAAATGAGTAGTTTTAATTGAAGTCGTGAAAGTATGTAACTTGGCTAGGCAACCTACTAGATATGTAGTCATGGCGGACTTACACTTTTTCAGAACCTTAATCTCTTCTCTGAGCCAAACGATCCTTCGAGACCCATTCCCGATATTCGCTGTTAATTAATATGAGAGCGATGAGAAGTTCTGTATGATGCTTACAAGGAGAGGTACGGTCACAAAAAGACTTAGGTAAAGTTTTTTTTTGCCTAACCTTAATCCTGGCCGAATTTGTCGGTCTCACGTTCTATTCTACTTGCAAATCTAAGCTTTATATCTATTTGAAAAAAAAGTTTTATATATTCTCGATATGTTCGTTTAGCTAATACCATAAATAGTTGGTTTCCATCCTCCAGTACAAGAGCTCATAACAAAAATATGTATAGTATCGACACATATACCCACGTCCTGTAAAATACATATTTTTGTTATGAGTTCTTCTACTGAAGGATGTAACCTAACTGATGATGCAATTACCATGGCGAGAATGTCATATGTGTCATGTCACATTCAATCCAACAAAAGGCCTTGATCATAGGTAGAATGCGTTTTAACAAAGAAGGATGTGGAACCGAAGAGAATGACGTGACAAGTAATTCGGTGTGAATTATTTTATCGCCGCAACCTCTTCGGTTTCCCATATTTCTTGGTGGACGCCCATCCTATTACTGAGCAGTGCCTTTTGTGGAATTGGAAATTAAAAGGCACAAACAAGAAGAGTTGATGTGTTAACTACGAGAGGCCATCCGCTCATAATAGTGAAATCAACCCATATCTTGGCGCGGCAGCACAAATTCAATAACATTTATGCATGGCGTTTATTTTCTATCTTACATTTTCATAAGATAAGTAACTCCTTCCCCTAAAGTGGCTAATTGGGTGCATTTAGTTTCTACAGACTATAGCAATAAAGTGCTTTATGATGTGTGATGATTCCAGCTTATAAGCGTCAACATCAAGTGGGATATTCTACGCGCAGATAAGCTGCTCGAGAATAAGAACGTCTAGAAGCGATCAAATTTTTGGTTGTGACGATAGTTAAAAACATGCTATGATGACCAGCTAGGCCCTTAATGATTCGGGAAATGTTCGGATTTTGGCGCGACATCTGATTTTGGTTGCAGACATACTGTAGACTGTTGATAGAAATAATGCCTAAAAACATTATTAATATTTTTCACATCCTTACATTTTGATAATCACAAAATATAAAAACATTCAATGAAAAATTAAAACATAAACAAGTAATTAGTGGTTAATATTCATTTCAAACTTATATCACTCCAAGGTATGAATAAACAAATGATTGATGCATTTATGATCAAAGGAAACTTTTATAAAATGATGTAAACTTTTTATAAACATCACAAAACATTTTTTACATTTAAAAGAAATGTTTTATTCAAAATAAACATTTTGAATTTCAAATTTTCGGACCTAAAACGGCTAGAAATGGTCCAGTAAACACCTCCCCTGAATAGGACAAAAAAGGAGCGTCTAAATAAGGGGCGGCTCCCTTAATTAGATGGGCGGCCCCCTTAATTTTAAGGGGGGCGACACCCTATTTAAGAGGGTCGGCTATAGACTCCGTTCCTCCTTCTTGTCCTATAAATACTAGACTATTCCTCAACATTTTTCTTACCTTTTGCACTCATTCTTTCTGCTCTAAACAGCCCACATATTCTCTCTAAAATCCTTTGATCATTTAATCATAAAGCTTTGTTTCCAAGTGATCCAAGCTTAATTCCTCAAGTGCAAGAGAAGAATACTTTCATCATCAAGTGAAGAAGTATTATACCTTAGTGTGCATAGCAATCTTGTTGCATCCATATCACATATTTGTAAATCAATTGTATATTCTTTTATTTGTATGTATAAGCTAGATCTTGGTGATCTTCTGTATGTAAAGTTTAGATAGTTGTGCTAAATGTAGTTAGGTGAAGAAGTAAGAAGTAGTGGAGAATTGTGAAGTCGTGAAGAAGATGTGAAGTCGTGCAGAAGTCGTGAATCAGAATAAGATGTGAAGTTGTGATAAAGTTGTGAAGTAGTGAACAAGTCATGAAGTTGTGTTGTGATAGATTGGTTCTAGCTAAGATTAGACCTCGACATTTAAGCTTTGTGGTACGTAAATCAGTGTAAGCAAACGTTGTGTAACGGCTTCTCCGCCATAAGGGAGTTTGTTGACATATGGAAAGAAAACTCTCGATATAGGTGCCGGGGAGTAGAGTAGGGCCGAAAAGTGCTTCGTACCGAACACTATTAAATCATCGCTTTCTGGTTTATTGTTCTTACTCTTATCTCTTGTCCTTACTTTATCATTCATATACTTATATATGTTCATATTGTCAAGCATAGAATCACAAAAAGTCGAATACTAAGTGTAACAAACAAACATAAACCTTAAATTAAAAAGCGGTAAACTATTCAACCCCCCTTCTAGTTTTCCACAATTGGTATCAGAGCCACGTTAAACAAGATTTTTAAAATAAATTGTATTTTATAACTTGAATCGATCTATGGAATCGAAAAAAATATTTAGAAGGGCAATATATGCAAAGACCACCACTATTTGAAAGTGATGGATTTATTTATTGGAAAAATAGATTCGAAACTTAGGTGAAATCAAAAGATCTAGATCTTTGACATATTATTACCAATGGTAATTTCCTTCCGTTTCAAAATAATCCCGAAACTAAAAAGGATGAAATAGTACCATTTGATAAACAAAAACGTTAATTAAAAAGAAAATCTTCGAAAATAATGAGGTTAAAATGGTATTTATAATGCTTTTACACTTAAGAATACGAAAAGAATCTTTATGGAGAACCGCAAAAGATATTTGAATCTTTACTAGTAACGTCACCAAGGTAAATAATCAAGTCAAGATAATAAAATAGATCTCTTGTTCAACAATATTAACAATTACCGATTCCAAAGAGGAATCAAAGATAATGCTTTGCTAAATTTAACACTATTCATTACAAGCTAAAAAGCACTTGATGAAGTTTTTCTACAAGAATTGTGTTAGGAAATTTCTTAGGGCTCTTCATCCTAAATGGCGTGCAAAAGTTACGGCTATTGAAGAATCAAAGAATCTAACAACTCTACCACTTGATGAACTCATTAGAAATTTGAAAGTTCATGAAGAAATAATAAAGAAAGATTCCGAGACGGTCAAAAGCAAAAGAGAACAAAATAGATCTATTGCGTTGAAGGCTAGAAAGGAATCTAGTGATGAAAATAGCTCAAGTTCCGATAGTGAAGACGAAGAATACGCCATGGCCGTAAGAAACTTCAAGAAATTTTTCAAAAGACGAGGTAGGTTTGTACGACAACCACACGATGAAAGAAAGCCATTCCAAAAATATAAGGATGACAAAAATGGCAAAAGCGAAAGGAAATGTTTTAAATGCGGTGATCCAAATCATCTCATTGGTGAATGTCCAAAAGCGTCGAGAATCTATAATCAAAGAGCTTTTGTTGGAGGATGTTGGAGTGATAGCGACGAAGATGAAGAGAAGAAGACAAATGATGAAAAATGTCTTATGGCTAAAGCATCGAATGAGGTACTTTCCGAAACCGAATACTTTAGTAATGACCAATCATCATTAGACGAAAAAGACTTAGATAGTGAATATAGTCGACTATGCAAAGTAGGACTAAAAGTCATGGCTAAAAATAAAAGTCTAAAACAAGCTAGAATTCAATTAGAAAATGAAGTACTAGAACTAAAAGATAAAATATCTAGATTAGAAAAGGATAAGGAAGTTAGTGATGAATGCAAAATATGCCAAGACCTTAGGTTTGAAAATGAAAAACTTAAGGAAGAAATATCTAGGCTAAATCAATTTGATAATAGTAGTCACTCACTTAAGAAAATAATAAGTTCTCAAAAACCCTCCGGAGATAAAACCGGTCTAGGATTTAATTTTACCAAAGGATCTTCTAGTGAAACCAAACAAGTAAAATTTGTAAAAGCACAAGAGATCGAGTCGAAAGAAAAATTGGTAGAATCAAACTCATTTTCAAAACAAAAATTCATACTTATTAACAATACTAAAATTCCGATTGCGAGTGATGACGAGGTAAAACGTTTTTATAAACCTTCTTCAAAACCCGGAGTTAGATTTATTAAACCCAAAATGAGGTCTAAAACTCCTCCTCCGAGAAGAACTAATAGTCCTTATCCTCGGTCTAAAACACCTCAACCTAGAAGAGACCAAGGTAGACAAAATTACCCTAACACTAATCACGCAATGTGGAATCATCCACATCAACCAAGCTTCACTCAATGTGGAAGATGTTCACCATGCATGTGTCCGAATCAAATGAAAAACATTTGTGGAAACAATAATTTCGGATACATGAAACGTTGGGGACCAAATGGCTAAGTCGTCTCAACCTTTGAATTTTCGACATCTACAAACATTCCTTGTCTTCCGACAAATGGATTGAAGAGTTCATGATAGGATTCCCATGAATCCTTATCCTTAAAGCTTTCTACCTTGAAGACATTGAAGAAACTCATTTAAAGTCTAAGGTACGTCTTACTTTCCAATCTCGTAGAATATAGGTCATAAGAAGATATTTATGTGATGCCATGATATATTAGTATAATTTAGTCTTAGAATATATTATAGTCACTAGAAATATCATTTGTTGGGCTTCTAGATTTAAAGAACTAGTTCACTATGAACTATTCTTTCTCATAGTCTATCGACATACTTTTATGAAATGGAAATCTTTTATGACCACGTATAGCGAACTCACGTAGATGAAGAAGAGTGAGCTAGTGGTTAACAATTAACATAGAAGTAGGCTTAGTCTCGCGAAGATCATCGAAACACTATGGATGAAACAAACTCCCTTCGACCTCGACGTTCGTCTCGGCTACGTGTCTAACATCATCTACGTCTATCGGAATCGTCTTGTCGAAATTCTCAACATTCGTCCTATCATTTCATTATCTTCGTTATCCACTCTCGTCTCACTTCAAATCAAGTCAATTAATTTTTTCATCCGAAGAAATTAATTCTTCCTCTTCGCAAGAAGTCTTGTCTCTAAGTCATCTCTCTAATTGACGTCTTGATTATCTCATCCGAAATAATCCAAGAAATTTTTATTTAACGAAAAGTTAATTAAAATGTCAATAATCATACCTATCATTGAAACACAATGATAAGTATATCATATCTCGACTACTAATATATATTACTAATAGTAGACTTTAAATTAATTCAGCCAATAATCGAAAAACAAATTTTTTTTGTTGTTCAGGTGGCGGCCCCCTTAATTTTAAGGGGACCGGCTTTGTAAAAAGGGTGGCCCCCTTAAATAATTAAGGGGACCGCCCTATCCAAAAATCCAAACAGCCCCATGCTGTCGAATTTTATACCAAACACATCACTCTCTCTTTTCTCACTCACTTCCGAATGATCTATTCTTTCGTCAAAGAAAAGTTAGATTCAAATCCAATACTCCTCAAAGTAGGTTTGACAACTTAAATATTTCATCCGAAATATTCAAGTATCTTTAACATAGAATCGCAAACGTTAAAGGTGATATCCGAAAATTCATATTCAAGCCTTTTAACAACATATGTTAAAACGCTTTTCCAAAAGCTAAAAGCTAACATCAACCGTCGTGTGACAAAGATCTTACAAGTTTCTACATAAGTGATTAGTAGCTTCTCTTATATACACATTCTAAGACTAAGTACTTTCACTTCCGTTAGTCTTTTCATCTCCTTAAGAATTTCACGATGTTTTATCACCATCGATCTTAGGATAGAAAACTAATCAAAGTCTACCAAAAATTTTGTAAACTTGTCATTATCTATTTAATAGTCTTGTTGCTATTAAATATATTTCGATAAATCTTGATAACTTAATTATTTCATCCGAAATATTTAAGTATCTTTAATTAGCGAAATGCAAATTAAAGTGTCACTCTTCATTTATGTCAAACTCGTTTCACAAAAACCTTAATCATGCCTCTATTATTAAATAGATGGTTAATATTTTCCGTCCACCTTTTCCACTACTACCTTTAAGATAACCTCATACCTCATCGTGTGATTGTTCTATGGACATTCTCAATACTCGAGAAAAGCTACATAACTTCGTGGATGAAGTTCGTTGTATGCTAACCATCATTCGTCTTGACATTGTCAAGCTCATCGCTTACATCTTTATTCTTCTTCATTTTTTTCCTTTTATTCCAAAATTTATGTCCGGATGAGCACGAACTAAAAAGGGAAGGGAAAATACTATCAAGAACTCACATTTGGTGATTCTTATGCACCAAAAACCACATCAAAATTCTTCACCATAACCCTCAAAATTAAAACATCAAATCTTCCAAAATACACTAGGGGCAATCACTAACAAGTCAATCGACAACATCTATTGTGATAAAAATGCCGAAAGCAACCGTCGTCGATATCTCTCTCACTAAATCATACATCCCTAATGTATCTTAAATTCCTGGCTTCTCTCCCTCTATCGCCTAATCTATTTTCTCTAAATCCTTCTCACAACTAGTAGTACATGAAAATCTATTTTAATACATTATTGAGATATGCTAAAAATATTTTTTTCCCATGCATAAAACCTCTAACTTGTTGTCAACGTAAGTAGTCTAATATATATATTTTTTTTTCGACACTCTTGATTGAATCAAGGAGTACTTAAACTATTTCTTAGGTTTTACATTTATTAGAGTCGATATCATTCTTACTCCACATTTGTTTCATTTAGGCACTCACTAGGATTTCAACATAAATCTCATTTGATGATATTGAAACCTATTTTCCAATTAACATATCTTTCTATTATACTACACCTAATAGATTGTCTTCATATTGATGTGTTCTTTTAATTACTCTCTTGGATGATCCTCAATTACAAATATAAATAATTTATTGCTACTTGCTATATGAAATGATTTTGTTTTTAGTATAAACTAGGCCTTTGCATGCTCATTTAGTAAAAGCCAAATTTTACAACAACACTAATTAAACTTGTGAAAATTCTTATGTGTTGCTTATCTTAGGTCTTAGCACTATTTCACACATATTTGTTTGCCAAAAATTGTGTGAAATGGTTTTATCCTACATCTTGTCATACATATGTAGAATGTTGAATGCTTAAATGTTATGTGCTAAAAACCTTAATTGTCATAAAAGGATGGACTTGCTGCAAATAACCACCAAAACAGAAACCCTCACACAAAATTTTGTGAAAAATCGAATTTTAGGAAATCTGGGAAATGCCAGTAGGCGGCCCCCTTAATTCATAAAGGGCGGCCCTCTTAATTTTAAGGGGACCGGCCTAGGCAATCACGAGTAAAACATTATTTTTCTCTTCCTTTTTACCAAATACCCTCTAGACTTAGCTACTGTTTCCCTAAATTCACAAACATTTCTTGGATTTGATCATTTAAATGTCCATTCTTCTATTTAAAACCTTTTCCTCACTTCTCAAATACACTCTCATTCATCATCATCACAATATCCTCATCAGGACCACTCCAAAAAAACCTACATCCAAACCATCAAGGGTAGCCAAAATGGTGTAAAACCTTTTGGAGGAAGAACCAAAACTTCGCAAACACCATCTAATATGCTCAATTGCAACTTTCACCAATGCGTAAAACCACTCACTTTCTCATCATGTACCATATCAAGAAAAAAAATCACCCAATCAAGCATTTACCAAATCTTACATCAAGGACACTACCAATCACCACAAGTTGTCTCACATCCTCCCACTTTCCCATATCACCATCAACTCACATGTTTTTTTTTTTTTCACACTCAAGCTCCACCTCAATGTGACAACCAAACTCAACACACACCACCTCTATCTCTAAGTAGAGAAATCCTAATTGATGACATTAATCAACTTCAAGACCTATCAAACCTTTTAGCCATGCATCTATGTCAACAACAAAACAACATTCCCTCATCGCCTTACTCTCGAAACCTACCACACACCCTCAACATTAACCAAGTTGAAACCCATGTTGGGTATTGCCCTTGTTGCATTGTCACCCAAAAACAATTCCATGCTTTAAGTGAGGATATCAATTGGATTGAATTCCTCCTCACTCGACCTCATCTACCTCCTAGAGTTCAAAGAGATTATCCCTCCATAACCGCCTCTGCTCCAAACTCTCCAACCAACTAATCTCGTAATATGCCTCCAAATAATCGTCAAACTCTTTTGTGTCGCAAGCAAGTAAGAAAAAAATCCTTCTATGGCTATTTAGGATTTTTCTTTATGTATTAATATGCTTCTAAAGCATATTTGTTTTTCTATTTATGTATGCTTGTGTGTTGTTCACACACATTGTCCTAAATGAATGAAGTATAAGTTGCTTTGATGTTTGCTTGCACTTGTCATATTTTTCCTTCCTTCTTGCTACATGTTAGAAATATTTGTATTGTTCTAACTCGTTTTTGTAGCCAAGAAACCATAGCTCGATTTCTTGGTATCATCGAACGAGGGGGAGCACACATTAAGGGGGAGCATTTATCCCGTCGATTTAACTAGCTATTCTCGACGATGTCTTTTTGATTCCATAAAAAGGAGGAGAAATGACATGAAACTCACTAAATTCTTGTTTAAAAATAATTTTACATTTAATGAGTTTAAATTTTATAATCATCAAAAAGGGGGAGATTGTTGATAAAATATAATGCCTAAAAACATTACTAATATTTTTCCCATCTTTACGTTTTGATAATCACAAAATATAAAAACGTTCAATGTAAAATTAAGCGTAAACAAGTAATTAGTAGTAAATTTTCATTTCGAAATTTATATCACTTCAAGGTATGAATAAATAAATGCTTAATGCATTTTATGATCAAAGGAAATTTTTATTCAACCTCACACTTTTATAAAATGTTGTAAACATTTTTATAAACATTACAAAACATTTTCTACAATTAAAAGAAATGTTTTATTCAAAATAAACATTTTGAAATTCAAATTTTTGGACCTAAAACGGCTAGAAAAGTTCCAGAAAATCCCCCCTACACAAAAGACAAACTGGGGAGCCCCTAGTCTAGGGCGGCCCCCTTAAATACACGGGCGGCCCCCTTAAATACACGGGTGGCCCCCTTAATTTTAAGGGGACCGCCCACCTATTTAAGGGGACCGCCCATAGACTGACGCTCCTCCAGTTTGTCCTATAAATACTGGACTTTTCCCCACTATTTTCTCACCTTTTGCACTCATTCTTTCTGTTCTAAAACAGCCCACACATCTCACTAAAATCCTTTGATCATTTAATCATAAAGCTTTGTTTCCAAGTGATCCAAGCTCAATTCCTCAAGTGCAAGAGAAGAATACTTTCATCATCAGAGAAGTAGTTTACACCTCAGTGTATTATTGAAACCTGGTTGCTTTCATATCACATATTTGTAAATCAATTGTATATCTTGTATTTGTGTGTAGTAGCTAGATCTTGGTGATCTTTGTAAGTATAGTTAGATCGTGGTGATCTTACCAAGTAGTGTTAGATAGTTGTGATATAAGTAGTGTGGTGAAGTGAAGTCTTGAAGTTGTGAAGAAGTCTTGAAGTTGTAAAGAAGTCATGAAGTTGTGAAGTCGTGAACAAGTCGTGAAGTTGTGTTGTGATAGATTGGTTCTAGCTAAGATTAGAACTCGAACATTTGCTTTGGTTGGGCATAAATCGGTGTAAGCAAGTGTGTACGGTTTTCCTCTGCCCATAGGGAGTTTGTTGACCTAGTGAAGAAATTTTCTCGGTTAGGTGCTCGGGGAGTGGATGTAGGGCGAAGAGGGCTTTTGGTTACCGGAAACTACTATAAATCCTTGCGTTGTGTTTTGATTATTTTTACTCTTATCTCTTGTCTTACTTTAACACTTCATATACTTATATTATTCATATTGTGCAAACATTGAATTCACAAAAAGTTGAATCTAAATTTTACAAACAAACATAAACCTTGGATCAAAAAGCGGTAAACTATTCAACCTCCCCTTCTAGTTTTCCACACACATTACTACTAGACTAACCACCACTTTGACTGAATCTATGGAGCTTTCTTAATGATTCCTACAACCACTCATCCTCACTTACATCATCTAATACCTTCATCAGCATCATTTGCCCAAGAACTCATTAAATTGTTAGGCTATATACATATTGGCATTAGAATCAGAGTGGTCAAATATTCATAGTTCTTAAAAACAGGCGTGCTCAACATAAAGATCAATAACAGTATATGTGATAGAAATAATGCCTAAAAACCTTATTAATATTTTTTGATCTCTCTACATTTTGATAATCACAATATGTAAAAACGATTAATGAAAAATTATTGGAAAACAAGTAATTAGTAGTAAATTTTCATTTCAAAAATTTAATCACTTAAAGGTATGAATACACATATGCTTAATGCATTTTATGATCAAAGGAATTTTTATTCAACCTCATATTTTTATAAAAATGTCCCAAACATTTTTATATCTTTTACAAAACATTTTTGGATTTAAAAGAAATGTTTTATTCAAAATAAATATTTTGAATTCAAATTTTATACCTAAAAATGGCTAGAAATGCTCCAGAAAACACCTTCCCTAGAAAAGACAAAAAGGGAGCGTCTGGCCTGGGCGGCCTCCCTAATTATAACGGGCGGCCCCCTTAATTATTAAAGGTACTGGCCCCTATTTAAAGGGACCACCCAGACAGAAAACCAGCTCAGCTGGCCTATAAATACTAGACTATTCCTCACTGTTTTTCTTACCTTTTGTAGACACTTTCTTTCTGTTCTAAATCAGTTTATACACTCCCTTCTTTCTTTTGATCATTTAATCATAAAGCTTTGTTTCCAAGTGATCTAAGCTTAATTCCTCAAGTGCAAGAGAAGAATACTTCTTATCATCAAATCAAGAAGTGTTATAGTATAGATGGTATAGTTGTGTAGTTGTGTTATATTTTGTAAATAAGTTGTGTATATTGTGAAGGTGTGTATCGTAGTTGTTTACAATAAGTAGATTGTTGTGATCATTGTAAGTATAGTTAGATCGGGGTGATCTTAGTAAGTAGTGATAGATTTGTGTGATTGTAGTAGTGTCTTGGAGAAGTGAAGTTGTGTAGCAAAGTGAAGTTGTGAGGTAGATAGAAGTTGTGAAGTGAAGCCAAGTTGTGAATTGTCATGAAGTAGTGTGTTGTGATAGATTGGTTCTAGCTAGGATTAGAACTCGACATTTCTCTTAGTGTCAGAAATTGGTGTAAGCTAAGTTGTGTACGGTTTTCTCCGCCTAAAGGTAGTTTGTTGACATAGAGAAGATAACTCTCGAGTTTGGTGCTTAGGGAGTGGAGTAGGGCGAAGAGGTGCTTCGTTACCGAACCACTATAAATCTTTGTGTTGTGGTTTGATCCTTTTAACTCTTATATCTTGTCTTTCATATTTACTTGTCATTACTTACATATTTGTATTGTTCATATTGTGTACATATTGAGATCACACAAAGTTGAATCTAAATTTTTTTAAACAAAACATTAATTTAAAAATTATGGTAAACTATTCAACCCCCCTTCTAGTTTTCCACAAGATCCTTAGAAAACACCAAAGATTGGATCTCCGTGATTTTCCCATTAAGAGAGTCCCTTTCACCCTCAAGAGCCGCACTCTTTTCCTTTAAAACATTCAGCTCATCAACATGCACTTTCTCTGCAGCTTCAACAGCAGATACCTGAATACTGAGGCGAGTGGCCTCCGTTGCCTTAGATTCCTTTAGTAAAAGTTGAGCTTTTAAGTTTTCAATCCCCTCGTCCCTAGACTTCAACAAGTTACCCAATCTCTCACACTTAGATTCCAACTTCCTTCTCTCACTAAGATAATACTTAGTCCGCATCCTTAGCTCCGCATTCATGCAAACTTGACGAGTAGTCCCAATGTTAAACTTTGTGAACAGCTGCTCATAGTCCATGCCACGGATTTGCGTAAATAATACCGGAGGAGCTAAGTGGTCAATAAATTCCTTAGAGGTATCGAGATCATCCAGCAAAGTGTTATTATAAACTACTGACATCAAATAACGTCACTTTATTATATCATTTATCCCATCTGTTTTGCCCACTTTTATATAATTATTGCATTATTTGAAAAATTTTTTGGTGTAATGCGTCGACTAATACGCTAAGCTATATAATTAATAGAATTTCCATTAGACGCATTTTAGAAAAAACTCCATACGAGTTGTTAAGAGGTAGGAAACCAAACCTTAACTATTTTAGAGTATTTGGAAGTAAATGTTTTATTCTTAATACAAAAGCTCAGCCCCACCTCACTAGTTCGCCCAAAGTCATTGACGGTGTCCCTCCTAGGATATTCGCAAAATAGTAAAGCTTACATAATACTTAACAAACAAACAATGAAAGCTAAAGAGTCATTGAATGTAACTTTTGATGAAACTCCTCCCCCGCCTAAAACATCATCATTGGAAGATGCTGAGTTAATCGAAGAAGAAGCTATTGAGGTTAGTAAAACAAAAACCATAGGCAATGATCTTGAAGACATCTCATTAAAATAAACAAGATTATAAATAATTAAATAATCTAAAACTCATACCCCTAGAAAACGTTATGGGAATCTAAATCAAAGACTCTTAGTCGCAAGCTAAAGACAAAAAGCAAATTCTTTTGCTTTATTTCCACATTCAGAACCTAAAAATAGAAATGTGACATTAAAATATGAAAATATTAGGGTAATGGCCATAGTAAGAGGAACTAAACCCAATTTAAAACAAATACAGGTTTGTAAAACTAGTCCTAATTCCAGGCATGCCAACATAGAAAACAAAATGGTATATAGAAATAAACTCAATGAAATGGTAATCGTAACTAGAAACGAAAGCTAGGTTAGAGTCCCGCCCAAGGTAATAATCATCAAGAAGGAATTGATTATGAATGAAACAATTATGCACTCATAGCTATAACTAGAGTCCATAAGAATAACTTTGCTTATGCATGCGACACTAGACTTTAAGTATACCCATGGTATGTAAAGAGTGCATTCCTTAATGGTTTTATCAATGAGGAGGTTTACGTGGCACAACCTTCGGGATTCATTGACTTTGAAAAACCTAATTATGTCTATAAACTTAAGAAAGCTCTTTATTGTCTAAAACAAGCCCCAAAACCTTGGTACGATCGATTAAAAGCCTTTCTTATTAAACATAATTACTCCATGGGAATGGTAGATAACACACTCTTCACTAAAAAGAAAGACTCCAATCTCATTATTGTCCAAATATATGTTGATGACATTATATTCAGTAATCAACTTGTCAAGAAATGTGTGATGACTTTGCCAAGTCATGCCTGATGAGTTTCGAAATGAGTATGATGGGGGAACTAAATTTCTTCTTAGGATTACAAATAAAACAATTAGATGATGGAATATTTTTTAATCAATCAAAATATATTAAGGAAATGCTTAAGAAATTTAGACTAGAAGACTCTAAGCCAATAAAAACTCCTTATGTCTACGGAAACCAAACGCACAAGAGACGATAGAAGGTGAGTACCCTAGATAATACCTAATAAAGAGGCATGATAGGGTAGTTTATTATACTTAACGGCAAGTAGACCCGATATCATGTTTAGTGTTTGCCTTTGCGCCCGCTTTCAAGAGGATCCCAAAACCTCTTACCTAGAAGCGGTAAAACGTATCTTCTGATACATTAAAGGCACTACGCATTTAGGGATTAATCAGTATCCCCTAAGAATCCGACATAGTGAAACAATAGTGTATGCGCGAATTCGGATCATGCGGAGATTCCGAGATCGCAAAGAGCACTAGTTGGTTGCACATTTATGAAGTTGTCTAACTCTTGGTTTTCGAGAAGCATAAACCGCTCTTGCATCTCAACAACCGTAAGCGAATACTGTAAGCGCCAGAAGGAATGTCAACAAGCTCTATGATGACAAAAGCTCTCAAAAACTATGAGTTTAGGTTTAGATGACAATCCATAATGTGTGATAAACAAAAGGGCTATAGACTTAAGTAAGGAATCCTGTCCAAACACTCACATACAAAAACACATTGAGATCGCCATCACATCCTTTTGAGATAATGTTCAAAAAGGAAAGATCTCTATAGAAAAATGTCCATCGGAAGACAACATAGCTGATATTTCCAAATAAAACACTTAAACGTGAGCCTTTATCTCCATACTTCTATGGTCTAGGAATGATGGAACAAATAGATTAATATTTGCGCATAATAAAAAATGATAATCATCAATGGACCAATTGTCAAAAAATTAAAGATTTTTTTAACAGGGGGTGTCCCCTTTAATTCATAAAGGGCGACCCCCTTAATTTTAAGGGGACCACCCAGACTTTAAGGGGACCACCCACCTGACTGACATTTTTTTGTCTCTGTGACTAGGTTTCTATTTTGCACAAAATCACAAGATTGGGAAAAGTCTATAAGCAAACCTTCACAAATCCTCCTAATCCAATGCCATATATCAAGTATCATATATACAATAATCCCCATCTATTATTTATCTAACATCCTTTTCTCACACTAGAACACATGAAATCATTTATCACATGTTATTGAGATATGTTTACAAATAATTTTTCACATATGCATAATGTTCTCTTACTATATTGTCAAAAGTAAATAATCTAATATATATTTAACGACAATCTTGGTTGAAGACAAAATTAAATCAAGGAGCACTGGATTATTTCTTAGGTTTTTACATGTCCTAGTGTCAAAATGATCGCTAACTCCACATTTGTCGCAACTAGGCACACACTAGGATTTTTGATACAAAAGTTGGTTTGTTTTTTTAACTTAACCCCCTATCAAGGAAATTCCTTTGTGTATTATATCTAGTACTATTTCATATGTTCTTCACCCTTATGATCTTCAATTCATATATAAGTATATGCCAAAATTATGTGAAATAGGTTATCCTACATCTTGTCATACATATGTAGAATGTTGAAATGCTTAAGTGCCATGTGGCTAAAATCTTAATTGCCATAAAAAGAATGGACTTTCTGTGCAAATAACCACCAAAACCGAAACCCTCACAACAAATATTGAGAAAAAATCAATTTTGGGAAATCTGGGAAATGCCATAGGCGGCCCCCTATAATTTTAAGGGGACCGGCTCTAATTACGGGGACTAGCCAAACAGGGTAAAACATATTTTCACCTCCCTTTTACCAAATACCCTCTAGCCTTTAGCTACGTATCTCCTAAATTCATAAACATTTCCTTGGATTTATCCTTTAAATTTCATTCATCCCAATTTAAACCTTCCACCACTATAAATACATTCTCATCCTCACTCACAATCATCCTCACCAATGACATCTCCTAACAAACTCACATCCAAACCATCAAGAGTAGCCAAAATGAGTGTGAAACCCATTTGGAGGAAGAAACTAAACCCTTGTAACACATCCAATGGGCTCAATGTAAACTTACCTACATCAATGCCAAAACCACTCACTCCTCATCATCAACCATCTCAAGAAAACAATCACCCCAATCAAGCATTACTAAATCCTTACATTAACGACACTCCCACATCACAACAAGTTATCTCACATCCTCCACTTCCCATCTCACCCATCAACTCACATGAAACTCACACTAAAGTTCCACTTCTAAGTGACAACCAAACTCAACACACATCACCTCCATCTCTAAGTAGAGAAAGCCTAGTTGATGACATTAATCAACTATAAGACCTATCAAACCACTCAGCCATGCATCTCTCCCAACAACAAAACAACATTCCCTCATCACCTTACTCTCCAAACCTACCACACACTCTCAACATAAACCAAGTTGAAACCGATGTTTGGTATTGCCCTTGTTGCATTTTCACCCAAAAACAATTCCTTGCTTTAAGTGAGGATATTAATTGGATTAAATTCCTCCTCACTCGACCACATTCACCTCTTAGAGTTTAAAGAGATTACCCTTCCACAACCTCCTCCACTCCAAACTCTCCATCAAACAACAAACTAACTTCATAATATGCCTACAAATAATCGTCAAACCATTTTGTGTCGTAAGCAAGTCAAAAATCCTTCTATGGCTATTTAGGATTTTCTTTTATGATGTATTAATATGCTTCTAAAGCATATTTGTTTTTCTATTTATGTATGCTTGTGTGTTATTCACACACATTGTCCTAAATGAATGAAGCATATTTTGCTTTGATGTTTGCTTGCACTTGTCATATTTTTCCTTCCTTCAGGCTACATGTTGAAATTTTTGTATTGTTCCTAACTCATTTTTGTAGCGCAAGAAACCATAAGCTGATGCCTTGTGCCCTCGAACGAGGGGAGCACACATAAAGGGGGAGCAATAAATCCGTCGTCTAACTAGAAATTCTCGACGATGTCTTTTTGATTCTACAAAAAGGGGGAGAAATGACATGAAACTCACTAAATACTTGTTTAAAAATAATTTTACATTTAATGAGTTTAAATTTTGTAATCATCAAAAAAGGGGAGATTGTTGACAAAATATAATGCCTAAAAACATTATTAATATTTTTTCACATCTTTACGTTTTGATAATCACAAAATATAAAAACGTTCAATGTAAAATTAAACGTAAACAAGTAATTAGTAAAGTGTTGTATTCTTTTTGTTATGATATAATAATATTCATTTCGATAATTATATCACTAATGGTATGTAATAAATAAATGCTTAATGCATTTATGATCAAACGGAAATTTATATTCAACCTCAACTTTTATAAAAATGTTGTAACATAGCATGAATAAACATTAAAAAACATTTTCTACAATTAAAAGAAATGTTTTATTCAAAATAAACATTTTGAAATTCAAATTTTCGGACCTAAAACGGCTAGAAAAGTTCCAGAAAATTCCCCCTACACAAAAGACAAACTGGGGAGGCCCTAGCCTAGGGCGCCCCCCTTAAATACACGGGCGGCCCCCTTAATTTTAAGGGGACCGCCCACCTATTTAAGGGGACCGCCCCTAGGTAGACGCTCCCCCAGTCTGTCCTATAAATACTGGACTTTTCCCTACTATTTTCTCACCTTTTGCACTCATTCTTTCTGCCCAAAACAGCCCACATATCCTCTCTAAAATCCTTTGATCATTTAATCATAAAGCTTTGTTTTTAAGTGATCCAAGCTTAATTCCTCAAATGCAAGAGACGAATACTTCCATCATCAAGTTAAGAAGTATTACACCTTTGTGTGTTGTTGCAATCTTATTGCATTCATATCATAACTTGTAAATCTTTTGTAAATCTTGTAAAGTTGTGTAGTTGCTAGATCTTGACGATCTTTGTAAGTAAAGTTAAATCGTGGTGATCTTACAAAGTAGTACTAGATAGTTGTGATATAAGTAGTGTTGTGAATAAGTCTTGAAGTCGTGAAGAAGTCGTGAAGTTGTAAAGTCGTGAACAAGTCGTAAAGTTGTGTTGTGATAGATTGGTTCTAGCTAAGATTAGAACTCGACATTTAGCTTTGTGTCGTAAATCGGTGTAAGCAATGTTGTGTACGGTTTTCTCCGCTGTAAGGGAGCTTGTTGACATAGTAAAGAAAACTCTCGAGTTAGGTGCTCGGGGAGTGGAGTAGGGCGAAGAGGTGCTTCATTGCCGAACCACTATAAATCCTCGCGTTGTGGTTCGATTGTTCTTACTCTTATCTCTTGTCTTGCATTACTTTCTCATACTATCTTATTAATTGTTTAGATAGGTATATTGTTTATATTGTGCAAGTATTGAATTTACATAAAGTCGAATCTAAAATTTTTACAAACACTTTAAAACCTTAAATTAAAAAGCAGTAAACTATTCAACCCCCCTTCTAGTTTTTCATAATGTACTTAGTAAAAATGATATTAAGATGTAGATGTGACATATTAGGATGTTTACATGATATAAACATAGATAGAATTGGCATAGGTAGGTTGTGTGAGATCGTTTACTTTAGAGATGCAAGTTACGTTGCATAATGAGATAAAGCAAAAATTTCCCTGTAAATAGGTCATATATATATAATAGATGGATATTATAGTGCATCTAATTTAATAGATGGATAATTACATTGATGAAAATTACGGGTTGTTATAGTCTCCCTCCTTTAAAAGAAATCTCATCCCGAGATTTAGTTGGATGCCAAAGTGATGTTTGAAAACAGATGTGGATACTTGGCACGAATTTGATCTTCGCGTTCCCACGTAAATTATGGTCCTATTTTAGAGTTCCATCTTACTTTGACTATAAGAATACGACTTTGCTTCAGTTGCTTGACTTCTCGATCCATGATCTCCACTGGTTCTTCCACAAAATTGAGTTTGTCATCGAGTCGAAGCTCTTTCATTGGAATGACAAAGGATTTGTCAGATAAGCATTTCTTTAGATTAGAAACGTGGAAAGTACTGTGGATATTATTGAGCTCTTCAGGAAGCTCAAGTTTATATGCCACTGGGCTAATTCGTTCAAGGATTTTAAAAGTTCCAATGTACCGAGGGTTAAGCTTTCCTCGTTTTCCGAATCGGATGACACCTTTACGAGGTGACACTTTTAACATAACACAATCTCCAATGTAAAATTCTAAAGGCTTTCGTTTTACATTAGCATACTTCTCTGCTGGTCTCTTGCAGCTTGCAAGCGTTGTCGAATTTGCACTATCTTTTCAGTGGTCTCATGGATTATTTCTGGTCCCGTAAGTTGAACATCTCCAACTTTAGCCCAACAAACAGGTGATCTGCACGTTCGACCATAAAGTGTCTCAAATGGTGCTGCCTTAATACTGGCATTATAACTGTTATTGCAAGAAAATTCTACTAATGGTAAGTGTTTTTCCCATCCTTTTACAAAATCTATAACACATGCTCGAAGCATGTCTTTAAGTGTTTGGATAGCTCTTTCACTTTGTCCATCGGTTTCAGGATGATATGCCGTACTCATGTCTAATTAAATACCCAAAGCACTTTGTAATGATTGCCAGAATCTGGACGTGAAATGACTGTCACGATCCGAGATGATAGATATTGGCACTCTATGCCGGGAGACTATTTCCTTTATGTACAATCTTGTAAGGGTTTCCATACTATCTGTCTCTCGAGTAGGGATGAAATGTGCAGATTTGGTGAGGTGATCGACAATGACCCATATTGTGTCATGTCCGTTTGAGGTTTTGGGTAGTTTTGTGATGAAATCCACTGTTATTCTCTCCCACTTCCACATAGGAATCTCCGGTTTTACCAGTAAGTCAGATGGCTTCTGACATTCTGCTTTAACTCTAGAGCATGTTAAACATTTGTCAACATACTCAGCGATGATTGCCTTCATATTAGGCCACCAATATAGTTTCTTTAGATCTTGATACATCTTGTCAGAACCTGGGTGAATGGAATACTTTGATTTATGAGACTCATGCAAGATCAAGTCTCTCAGATTACCAAAGATTGATAACCAACTTCGATTCTTGATACACCGGGTTCCATCAGGACGTATTTCAAATGATTTGTCCATTCCTCGTAAGTTTTTAGCCTTGATGTTTTCTTCTTTGAGTGCTTTAGTTTGAGCTTTGAGAATTTGTGAGGGTAATTTTGGATGAATGGTCATAACTAATGATCTAACTCGGAGTGGTTTGATCCATTCCTTTCGGCTTAAGGCATCTGCTACGACATTTTCCTTTCCAAGATGGTAGCGAATTTCACAATCGTAATCTGTAAGCAATTCTAGCTAACAGCGTTGTCTCATGTTTAACTCTTTCTGATCAAGGAGATGTTGAAGACTTTTATGATCAGTGAACATGGTACATTTGGTGCCATACAGATAGTGTCTCCAAATTTTAAGAGCGAACATTATTGCTCCTAATTCGAGATCATGAGTGGTATAGTTTTCTTCATTAGGCTTAAGTTGTCAGGATGCATATGCAATAACCTTCTCTCTTTGCATTAACACCGCTCCCAGACCTTGATGGGATGCATCACAGTAAACAACAAAATCATCATTTCCTTATGGTAATGCTAAGATTAGAGCTTTACATAGCTTCTGTTTAAGCAATTAAAAAGCTGTCTCTTGGTCTTTGCCCCGGATATACTTCTTGTTTTTCTGGGTTAATTCAGTCAAAGACTTTGCAATCTTCAAGAAATCTTTGATAAATCTCCGATAATAGTCGGCAAGTCCTAAGAATTGACGTATTTTTATGGGTGTAGTAGGAGATGTCCAATTCTTAACTGCTTCAATCTTGGCGGGGTCAACGTGAAGTCCTTGATTATCAATTAAGTGTCCAAGAAATTGCACGATACGAATCCAGAAATCACACTTGGAGAACTTGGTATACAACTTCTCTTTGTTAAGTAATTCTAGGATTATTCTCAGATGATTTGCGTGCTCTTCTTTGTTATGAGAGTAGATGAGAATATCATCGATGAACACTATTAAAAATTTATCCAAGTATGGTTTACACACATGATTCATGAGATCCATGAATACAGCAGGCACGTTAGTTAAACCAAATGGCATCACATGAAATTCATAGTATCCATATCTTGTTCTGAAAGCAGTCTTAGGAATATCTTCATCCCTGACTCTCAGTTGATGATAGCCTGATCTTAAGTCAATCTTTGAGTAGACACTCAAACCTTGAAGTTGGTCAAATAAGTCATCAATATTGGGTAATGGGTAACGATTCTTTACGGTAAGTTTATTCAACTCCCGTTAATCGATGCACATCCTAAAAGATCCATCTTTCTTTTTGAAAAATAAGACAGGAGCTCCCCAAGGTGAAGTACTTGGTCGGATAAAACCTCAGTCTGCTAACTCTTGAAGTTGGTTAGACAGTTCCTGCATTTCTGAAGGAGAACATCTATAAGGTGCTCGGGCTACAGATGTCGCTCCTGGAATTAGATCGATTTGGAATTCTACTTGGCGAACGGGAGGAAGGCCAGGTAGATCTTTAGGAAAAACTTCTGGGAATTCTCTGACTACTGGGATATCTTCTAGTCTTTTCTTGTCTGACTTCTTTTCCATTACTTGGGCTATGAAAACTTGACATCCTCTGGATATATATCTTTCAGTTTTTATACAGGATATGAGATTTAGTTGGGTTTTACTTTGGTTACCTCGGATGATCAAAGTTTCACCATTGATTAGGATATGGATGACTTTTTTGTCACAAATAATTCTAGCATGATACTTGGATATCCAATCCACACCAATGATGACGTCGAAACTACCGAGTTTGATCGGCATAAGATCATTTTTGAAAGGTTGGTTTAACAAAGTCAGAGTTGCACCCTGAATAAGTGTGTTTGTGCTTACTAGGTTTCTGTCAGCCATTTCTATATTGTAAAAGGTATCTATTTTAATGGGTGGAATATTTAGCATAGAGGCAAGAGATATGGATACGAAGCTTTTATCGGCTCCAGAATCAAATAATACTCTAGCTAGATGTTGGTTTAGAAGGAACATACACGTGACTACGTTTGGGTTTTGGTGAGCATTCCTATCCCTCAACATGTAGGCTCTTCCATGGGCATTGTTGTTGGTGGTCTTTCGGCACTAATTTGCATAATGCCCTTTCTCTCTATAGGCATGACAAGTAACAAAAATGTACTGGTGCAGATTACTTCCAGTGGCTAGCCCTTTGTTTTTGCAGTTCTTAGTCAGATGGCCCACCTTGTTACAAGTATTACACTTAACAGTGCAAGGTCCTGTGTGATCCAGAGTGCATTTCTTACACAAGAGACGGTTTCCAATATACCTATTGTTTTCAGTTAGAGTGACAGCATAAGACCTGAAGGTTTCCTGTGTTCTGTTCTGTTGTGGTTAGTGATTATTGTAGCGGTTGTTGGTGTTGGTGTTACGGTAGTTGTTGTTGTTGAAAGTTCTTCTGTCGTTAAACTTTCGTTTGTGATCACTTGATACTTGCACCGGAGTGTGCTTTGTTACCTAATCCATTAGCCTCTGGGCTATGTTAATGGCTTCCTCTAGAGTTTGAGGTTTAGAGGAGGTAACATTCCCTTCAATAATTCAAGGCAATCCCTCGATGAAAATTTCCATCATTTTCTCAAAATCTGGCACCATAGTGGAACATAAGGTTGCCAATTCCTGGAATCTTCTCACATATGTCTTGAGATCATTCCCCTTCACAGTCAGATGGTAAAATTCATCTTCTTTCTTCTAGACCTTAGTTGGGGGACAATACTTCGTTATCAAAAGCTTCTTGAATTCAACCTAGGTAATCTTGTAAGCTTCTTCTATCCCAATAGGTTGGGTAAAAGAATTCCACCAGGATAGAGCTTCTTCAGTTAAAGTACCAGTAGCAAACTTCACCTTGCAGTCTTCGGTACAGTTGCTACAGGAAAACACTGATTCAGTTCGCTCAAACCAGCGGATAAGACCAACAGCTCCTTTCGTACCTTTGAAGTTGATAGGTTGGCAGCTCATGAACTCTTTGTAGCTACATTTTCTTGCTACAGGAGCTTCTCTTGGTCTGGTGGTATTATCAGTATTTGCCATGTTAGCGGCTTGTGCTTCTAGAGCTGCGGTAACACTGTCAGCAACTAGTTTCCTGATGGCAGCTTGAGTCATGGCTGGTGCTTCAGATGTTGATGTCCTTTTGGGAGGCATTCTATCAACATAAGACAACACGTAATAAGAATGATATCACAATTCTTTCCTTAAAATGCGTAAGGTTCAAAAATAAACATTGTCACAATAGTGATATCATAGATACTTATTTGATATGAATTCTAACAAGCATCTAACTTATTAGTTTATTTTCTGGGGGTCATGGTAAGATTCATAATGATGAAGATGGAGATGAAATATAGGACACAGGATGAATATAAAACAGGATCACCATTATATTATATCATGAACGACTTGCCTTTGTACTGTACATAGTCAAAATTTGACAAGTGTTGTTATTTATACCACACATCCCGTGGCTAGGTTCTATCAAAAGCTATAACTAGTATCTAATCTAGTAGTCCGATGGTCCTTCCTGGCTGTTCTTGAGTTCATAGATTGCATTCAGAAGACTTTCCTTGTCTGCTTGGTGACGAGCCTGGATATCTTCGATGATTTGTTCTAGATTAGCAATCCTGAAGCGAGCCAGAGCAATCTTGTTGTTATTTCCCATTTGCTTTCTTTGAAGTTTAGCAATTTGAGTATGAGACTCTCGGAGTTCAGCTTCCAGATTGTCAAAATCTTGTTGTATGATCACCCGGCCATTTCCAAGACCTTCTATTTTTTCTTCTATGTGCTCAATGCGGTCGAGAGAGAGTTCATCTAGGTGATTCAAAATTTCCTCAATTTGCTCCTCGTAATGTTCCAGACTTGTCTTACGAGAGCTTTCTCCTATCTCAAATGCTTGAGGTGGGGCAGAAGTAGAAGAGGATGATCGATCACGACCTCGTTTCTTAAGTGGCAATATTTCCTCAAGAAGAAAGAATTCTTGAGGAATTAACATTGGAGATAGCATTGAAGATGGAGGCACAATAGTTGGTGGTGGAATAGGTGATTCTTTAGCATAGTATGCATGCATGACCTTCATATAGGGGTCATCATGAAAAAGTGAAAGAGTTGGTGAAGCTATTGGAACTAAACCAAATGAGTTATTTGAAGAGCTAGAATAAGTTTTTCCTAGTAAAGCTGGGACATAGTCCGGGGAAGCCGGGATATAACCCGAAAAGTTAGAGGAAAAAGCATCCTCAATATTGGAAGTAGGGTGGCTGGGAGAAGACATCGCTCTGTTAACAACCCAGTGGTAAATAACATAAGTTATTTATATAATAGTATAATAGTTATGTACTTTAACAATACTTTTCGGAAGATGGAGTGGACAGAGGACTTCTTGGATGTAAAAAAAGAAAAGTAGTTATAGTTTAGGTTTTACCCTTGTTCTTTATAACCGAGGCTCTGATACCAATCTTTAACACCCCTATTTTGGACATAGTGCAGCGGAGCTAATCTGGGGTATTATTCTTGTACAACGGTCATAATATTTTTTTCTTTTTTTTTTTATAGAAAACGACTCAAAGAGATGTTTTTTAAAAGATAAGCGTATCATTCATTATTTATCATATGTTTTTACGCAAATAGAAGGTTCACAAAATCTACATGAAAACATAAAGTTTAAATGATAACAGTTTAGCCATCTTCAAGTCCGTGCCATAAGATGCTTAGTTACCTAAGATAGACATACTAAAAAGTCAACACAAAGGTTGAGTGAAATTCATAGGTTTATGTTAAATAGTTTGAATACAAGTTCAATAGTGGGTTACGTTGTTATACACCCATAAGTGTAATTATTGCAATAAGTACAATTATTATAGAAAACAGTATTATTGCCCTAAGCTCATGACACCGAGACCTTGAGATAATCAATAATTACAAGAAGTTGCCCCAATGGGTGCCTTTGCCAAACACCCGCATAGTGATTCAAATGAAGTGTGTTTGGTTACCAGAAAGTATAGTACACCAAGGGGAAAAACTCAGTCCACATCAGATCTATTCACAGCATTCGCGCTTACTCCGAAAAGTAATTAACGGTTCATGATAGTAGGGTCTTAATGGCAAAAGTAAGGACTTAGGCAATAATATATCAGGATAGCATACAGTTGGAAAAATACTCGTAGTCATGGTTTATAGCATGTATCCCCCTCGCGGGTTTATGAAAACATTAGAAGATTTAAAATGCGAAGCTATAAACTCACCTTAACAGGGGAAATCTAATTGATGGAAAAAGTATATCAAGTGAAAGTAACGGCTTCGTCACACAACCTGGGGTAATATGTCAAGTCTTAGTGTGATGGTTTATGTTTCAAAACTTTATAAAGTTCAACGTATTACTTTGATTTATTAATTTGTGGAAATATTGTATCACTGTTCGGGCCATCATAATTCAAAGGTCATGTAGGAAACGTTTGAGGAGCCAGGACACTTTAAATCGTAAATCCAGCAAACTCGTCAAAACGTATACCCAAATGAAACTTCTCACATGTTCTTCAAAAGTTAGTCGATGATAAATTACGTTAAATATATAACGTAATTGTTTTATAATGCGTCGATCGATGATCAATAACAATAAATGTGTCGAGTTTTAATAAAATCGAGTCTTATAATATCAATACATATTTTTATAATTTATATAAAAATGTTATATTTATATTTTTAAGTTTGCAAAAATGGCAATATATACCCTCGATTTATAAACTTTTATAAGTTTAGTCCTTTATATAAAGTATATATAAGATTTAAACCTTTACTTTGAACTTGGCAAGGATCGATCTTTAGTTATAACTTTGAATAATGAACATTTTATCCCTTCTAGTTATTAAATTTTAGAAAAGTTACTGATATATACCCTCTATGCATGCAAAACATTTGCAAATCAAGTCCAAGAAAATCCATGCATTCTTATTTTGGGTTCCAGATGATATTTTCAGTTTATAGCTTATTAAAATAGAAGTAGAAAAATAGAAGTTCAATGTGATACAAAAGTTTAGAAAAAGATTCGTTAGCTAAGAAAATCAAAAACGGGTCGTTTTTAGGTTTTGATTCAAAGACGCTTGGGTTGATATTCAAGGTTTTAACAAGAGGTCATATGATGTTCTTGTTTAAGAGTATTATGAACATTCTAATACAGATTATAAGCTTATTGAACAATATTTTGAGCTTACTTGAGCTAAAATGGGTCGAAATGGGGTTTTCGGGTTCGTACACCTAGTAACGACTTCAAGAGCTTCTTTTTCTTGGTTCTTGGCTTAAATTCTGATCTTGGGGACCTTTTACTTCTTCCTTGGCTGAGCTAGAACTCCATTTGTATTTGTGATGAAGTTTTGAGGTGTGATTTGAAAAGGTTTCTTGGATTCGGTTTATATAGGGGTGAAAACCCTTGGTGCCCAAGTTTTCTTGATGGCTAAGGGTTAAGGGCTGTAGAATGATGACCAATGAAGCCTATAGATGATTCATGGAAGTTAGGAGAATAGATATGCAAGGTGGTGAGGGTGTATGGTTACATAGGGGTGACAAGAAGGTGACTAGAAGCCTTGGTGGCCAAGAGAGGTGATGGAGGTGCTTGTAAGGTGCTTGGGTGGCTGCTTGGTGACATGGTGGTGATGTCATAGAGGTACTAGTGTGCTTGGTTGGGTTGAAAATGGGTCAAAATGAAATAAAAAGGGGTGTCGGGTTTAATGGGTCACGGGTTAGGGTTTTATGGTTTTTAGACCGAGTTAGGTTTAAAGTTTAGGGTAGTTTAGGGTTTAGGATTAAGGTTTAATGTTAGGATTGGGGTTTAGGATTAGGTTTAAGTTTAAGATTAAGGTTTAAGGTTTAGTTTTAGGTTTAAAGTGAAATTAGGGTTTTAGGGTTTCCTTTAGGGTTTAGGGTTTTAGATTAGGGTTTTAGGACAAATTAGGGTTTAGGTTTAAGGTTTAAAAGTCATCCATTAAGTTCTTGTACCTTGTGCTAAAGTGGTGGTAAAGTTTAAACATGATTTAGGAGCTTAAATGACCTAATTAGGTTTTTAGGCATGATTAGCTTGTACATTGTGCTTTAGAAAGGTGTAACTTGATTTAGGAGGGAAAAGATATTCAAATGTCATGCAGTGTACACTTGTACACATGCTTTAGATGCTTGCACATTCATTTTATATGTATACATTACATATAATTAGGGTTTTGATATAAACGTTAACGTTTAATGCTTGTTTTAAAATAACGTTTTGAAAAGTACGTTAAATGAATAATGTACTTGGTAAAAATGATATTAAGATATAGACTTGACATATTAGGATCTTTACATGATATAAACATAGATAAAATTGGCATAGGTAGGTTGCGTAAGCTCGTTTACTTTAGAGATGCAAGTTACGTTGCATAATAAGAAAGCAAAAATTTCCCTGTAAATAGGTGATATATATATAATAGATGGATATTACAGTGCATCTAATTTAATAGATGGATAATTACATTGATAAAAATTACGGGTTGTTATAGAATATGTGTTTCTGATTGATTGTGGAATGAGTTAACAATCTGTGAATATAAGAAGCATACTATTGGGTTAAGCTCATAATACAAATATAAACCAATACTAATAATGATCCGCTAACAGCTCCCCACGGTTTGAGCGGGAGAGGAACAAATACTCAAGTTGGATCAAAACTCATCAAACAAAGCAGTTAGGTAAGCCTTTGGTGAAGATGTAGCAGGATGGAACGTGAAGAACACGTACATGACCAGTAGTCACCAAACCACGAACAAAGTGAATGTCATTCTCGATATGTTTCATGCGTTGATGCTGCACGAGATTAGAGGAGAGATAGGCAACACTCACATTATCACAGTAAACAATCATAACAGTCGAGAGTGGTGTATAAAGCTCACGTAATAGATTGTGTAACCAACAAGTCTCAGCAACTTCATTTGCAACTCCTCTATACTTAGCTTTAGCACTTGATCAAGAGTGTGTAAACTGATGCTTAGAAGACCAAGAGAGAAGAGTGTTTCCAAGAAAAACATAATAACCCGAAGTAGACCGTGTGTAGTAGGACAACCTACCCAATCTTCATCGGAGTATGCCACCAAGATGACGCCGAGGAAGAATAAAGCTGTAAGCCATAGTCCAAGGTCCCCCGAACATAACGTAAGATCCTCTTGATAGTAGAGAAATTTGGCTCTCAAGGATCATGCATAAAAAGACAAACCTGCTGAACAACATAAGATATGTCCGGTCTAGTAAACCTAAGATACTTTAAAGCACCCGCAAGACGACGATACAAAGTGAGGTCAGAGACAGGATCACCATTAGCTGTAATTTTTATGTATGTGTCAACTGGAGTTCGACAAGGGTTACAAGTGAGCATATTAGCACGCTCAAGAACCTCAGTAGCATACTTTGATTGAGAAAGAAACATCCTCGAAGTATTATGTGTCACATAAATGACTAAAAAATAATTAAGAGGGCCAAGATCAGTCATGGAAACACCGCATGCAAAGAAGCAATAACCTGCTGTAGAAGTATAGATGAAGATGCAGTCAAGACTATATCATCAACATATAACAACAAATAAGCAGTATCATATCCATGTCGATAAATAAAAAGTGATGAGTCACACCGACTGTGATGAAACCCAACACGAGCAGCATAAGCAGCAAATGAAACCAGGTCGTAAGAGCCTGTTTAAGCCCATACAATGATCTCTGCAAAAGACAAACATGATTGGGATGTCGATGATCCCAAAAGCCAGAACGATGATGCATATAAACGGTCTCAGATAAACAACCATGCAGAAAAGCATTTTTGACATCAAGCTGATGAAGGCTAATGTCAAGAAATAGCAAGACTCAGAACCATACGAATAGTAGCCGGTTTACAACCGGGCTAAAAGTCTCATCCACATCAATACCTGTAACTTGTGTATTGCTGTTTTGTTGATCTCACTTTAATAGATCGAATTCCTTAAGCTTGTATAAGGATTAGTTATATTAGATAAATCTAACACAACTATAGTAGAAACTTTGTTTGAATGTATTAAAGATTATGTGGAATCTAATCTTTAATATTAAGAAGAACTATCAATGAAACAATAATTATATGAACATATAATTCAACAAACAAAAGCTCCAATATTAATGATACGAATACTCTTAAAGTATTAGGGTTACAAAGACCTTGAAGCTATGATAATTCTATGAATGACTCATTTTTTATATGTGTGTTGGTATATCAATCTCTATGCCCTAAGACCTCCTTTTATATACCAAGGAGTCCTAAACGGCTTACAATACTTTCCTAAGAATATCAAATCTTTTAAACAAATAAATTATACATATCTTTTACATAAATAACTCATATAAATCACATAAGCAGTACTAACAAACTCAGCAATACTAACTTCTTTACTAGCAGCATTAACTCCTTCAGCAGCATTAACTTTGTACTAACGGTAGTAACTTTTGTGCTAGCAGTAGTAACTACTTAGCAGGTTTTTTTCTAAGTCTCTAAGCAACACTAATATACACTAGCAGTTGTAACTTTACACTAGCAGTACTAACTGTGTACTAGTAGTAGTAAACACTTAGCATTTTTCTTTAAAGTTCTTGAGTAGTACTAACACCACTGAGCAGCATTAACTCTAATATGAGCAGCAATAATACTAGCAGCATTAAAAAGGATTTTAATCCCAACAATCCTCCCCTAAACTTGATATTTATCGTCAAAATCATCAAGTTTTTCCATTAAAAATTCCATAATCACCAGGAGAATGCTTCCAAACACTTCATTGATTCTTAAGCTGTTGTGTGAGAAGTTTAAGAAGCTGATATGCTATTTTACTGAAATAATCAACCTGAAGCTTCTTGTTCAGCATATCTGTAATTGTAGGTGGTGTAAGGGGATATCTCTTTTCTACCAACATGTAAATCTGCACATGTTGCATCCTCAAGAAATGTACTCCACAGGAGTCATACAGCTTTCAACTCAATACTTTGTAGTCTTGTTGTTTCCTCTATACTGCATCTTTTACATGTGGTTCAAACATTTTTTCAAATCATTTCATAATACCAAATTCAAGTCTTCCACTGGTCTTGTTGACTTATAT
Organism: Tanacetum coccineum; assembly: GCA_026074375.1. NCBI lineage: Eukaryota > Viridiplantae > Streptophyta > Magnoliopsida > Asterales > Asteraceae > Tanacetum > Tanacetum coccineum. The sequence goes on along the minus strand of BQNB010007980.1, from coordinate 61,808 downwards.
TTAGCTTTTATCAACTTGTACAAAGTTTCCAAGTCTTCCCTGTCAAAACTTTTAAGCATGTGACTAAAGATCATGTACATTTGAGATATTCCATCAGCTCTTATTATTTGATAATAGCTTTTCTTTCCTTCTTCGTGGATCTTCCAGTCAACAATCCTTGGAGACTTAACATCCAAAGGAATAGCATCAATTGTTACCTCTTCTTCATCTGGAATGATTTCCATACACTGTTTAAGCTCTGTTGTTTCTTTGTCATCATCTACCTTTTGCTTCTTTGAACTCTCTTGTATCAGCTCTTCTCCTGCTCTCTTTGAACTACCTTCTACCAAGTCTGTTCTAAAGTCAACAAATGTATTCACCCTCTTGAAAGCTCTGTCAAACATCTTTTGATTAGAATCAAAAGATTTGTTCTTCAAGTCTTTGAGCTTCTTTCCTTCCATATTCTTTAGGTAAGTACATATGATTTTTCTTTGTTGAGCTTGGGTTGGTGGTTTGTTTCTTTTCTCTTCTGCTCTTTTAGCTGCAAAATGTTTTCTTCTTTTCTCTAAGAGTTGTTGAAATAATGTAGCCTTTTCTGCATCAGACAACTCTTCTTGCTCTCGTTGAATTTTGAGCTAATTCATTGATTGCTCAATCTTAGCCTGAATATCATCCCATTCTTCAATCAAAGCAATATTGGCTTCTTTTTTTCAGCTTTCTCTCTTGCAAGTCTTTTTTCTTTATCAAATTTAGCTTATAACTTTAAAGCAACTTCTTCATCAAGCCTGATTAGATCTTTCTTCTTCATAGGCTTTACAGGTTCTTCTGTCATTATTCCTTTACCCTTGTCTTGTGATTGTTGTGAAGAAATTGTTGTAGATTTTGTTGTTGTAGATTCACCTGGCTCTTGAAAAACAATCCCTTTCACCTTGGGTTTTCAAGTTTTTAATGCTTCAAGTGATTGAGCCAAAGTAATCTCTTCAGTAGTTATTGTAACAGTTGTTGCAGTAGTACTAACTTGAGCAGCATCAACTACTTCTTCAACAACTTTTTCACTTTGCCCTGCAACAAACACTTCTTCACCGTTTAAAGCATCCACATCAAAATTTTCATTATCAACATCATCTTGAACATTAACCAGGGTAATGTCTTCATCTGCATCAATATCATTAATCCTCCTCCCCTATTTGGATGCATCATCACCTAAATCTTCTTCATCACCAGAGGATTCTACCCTAGCACTCAAACCAACTTTGTATAGTCTATTCAGCTTATGAGTTCTTGAACTTCTTTTCTTTTCAAGCTTCTTGACCCTCCTTTTCAAACTAGGAATCTCATTAGCTTGAGTGGTCTTTGTCTTCTCCACATTAAGAACCTTCTTTTGTAAATTGGTACATAGTTCTATCAATTCATTGAGTTTAAGTCTATTCTCATCACTTTGAAGCGTGTTACCTCTTGCAAGCAGTAAATCATTAGAAAGTTTAGATACATTCTCAAACTTAGTTTGAGCAATAGTATCCCCCATGGTTTCTTAGCACCTCGAACCACCACCTGAAGTAGTTTCTAGGGAACTAGATTCATTAGATGTTGCCTTGGATCGGGTCTTAGTTATGTTACCACTGTCCTGCTCTGCTTTTAAGCTAGAAGCAGTAGTAGTAGCCCTCACCAAACTATCACCCAACTCCTTATGGACAGCTGCATCTGCATCATTGTCACTAGGATCACTAGGCTGAGGTACCTGAGTGTCCTTTCTTTTAGGCTTCCTTGGTTTTTATGTTTTTAAGGTTGAGGATATAGTTGAATAAAATTAGGCGTGTGATGGGGATCAGTTGGAATTGCTAAACCTTTACCCATTTGTGATTGGTTTTGTACCACCATTATTAGAAATAAATGTGTTACTCTACTAGAAAAACATTTGCCTACCCTTCTTATATTTCCAAAAATCTTCTTAGTGTGAGAGGGTGCATTATAAATTCTCTTATGAGTTGGCAACCCATCAAGTTATTGATTCAAAAACACTTGTATAAACCTTAGATACATCAAAAATTTCCCGGACACATTATCCAAGTTTCTAACAATACTTTCAAAAATGTATTTTGAAAAGTTAAAATTTTGGTTTGTTGCTAAACAGATAATGACAGATGCCATAATGCTACTAAACTCATTCCATGCAGTAGTCTTTGAACTTAGACATTGTAGAATATTATGAATCAGAAATTTCCATTGTGGAGAGAAAAATGGCTTATAAAAAGTTAGTTTTTGTGAAACTTTCTCATACCCCATCAATGCAAGTTGTTCAAAGATGGTAGAATTTGGTAAACGATCAATACCTTCCTCATCTTCTAGTTTAAGATCTCTTCTCACAGATGCTTCAGAGATAATTATCTTCTTGCCATCTACTAGGGCATGCAACTGTACTTCTCCATTGATAGTTTTGACCATGCCAGTAGACCAGAATTGTTCAATGCAAGAGATATATATAGTGGGATTAACCATTAATGCATATCTTATAGGTTGTGCATTTAGAAAATCCATAATTTGTTCAAACCCATCACTTTCTGCAGGTTTAAATATGACCATGTTATGAGTATCTGCAAACTTTAGGGTCGTCATTTGTGTTGGGTTTTGATGATGGATGATAAAATTGAGTTAGGGTTTGTGATTAGAGAGTTTACAAAAGTATGAAATCGATTAAATGACTGATTGAAACCCTTAATCGAAGTATTTATGAAAATACCCTCAACAGCATTAACGTTCATCTGGCAGTATTAAGTTATGCCTAGTAGCATTAACTTTAAAACCTGCTGTAGTAAAGTGACCAGCTGTAGTAAACTCAGCGCAGTAGGTTATGCCTAGTAATAATTAACTTTCAACCAGCAGTAGTAAGTTTATTAGCAGCTTAACTCAAAACCAACAGTAAGCCAGTTTGCTAGCAGCATAACTTTGAATCACAATATTAATCAATTTCATTCCAAAAAGCTTTTCCATCATCAATCTAACACTTTTATTTGATTTTCCTGCAAAATGTTAGTCTAAAAACCAAGAAAATACAAGCCATAGCAATTTTTACAATTATCATAGTATTAATTATACCTAGCAGTATTAAGTATAACTAACAATATTAACTCAGCAGTATTAAGTATAACCAGCAGTACTAATTATACTTAACAGCATAAACTTTTAATGACATGAATAACAGTACTAATTCATACAAAACTCTACAAAAACATAAAGAAATAAAAGACTTTAAAGATTCATCATTCCATACTAACAATCATAATATTGAATCTACTTCTACATCATAGCGTTTGTAAGCAAATCTGCAACATTCTTGTCAGTATGGATTTTGACTATTTGAATCAATTTCTTTTCAATGCAATCTCTAATAAAATGATATCTGATCTTTATATGCTTTGTTTTTGAATGAAAAATAGGATTTTTAATTATGCAAATAGTACTGTTATTGTCAATAAAGATCTTGGTATGTATAAAATTATACCCATAATCAAGGAGTTGATTCTGAATCCAAAGCACTTGTCTACAACAACTTGAAGCAGCCACATATTCAGCTTCTGTTATGGAATTTGCAACCACTGTCTGCTTCTTGCACTGGCATGATATTAATCTACATCCAAGGAATTGACAACCAATGGTTGTGGACTTCCTATCTAAGCTTGCTCCAGCATAATCACTATCAGTGTATGCTACCAAATCAAAAGGAGAATCTTTTAGATACCAAAGGCCCAATTTTGGTTAACCTTTTAAGTACCTAAAAATCCTTTTCACAGCATGAAGATGTGAAACTTTTGGATTGACTTGGTATCTAGCGCAGGCACACACTACAAACATGATGTCAGGTCTTAAAGATGTAAGATACATCAATGAACCAATCATTGACCTATACATATGAACATCCACTTCTTCACCATCTTCGTCCTTAAGCAAAGGCTTTTGAGTTTCTATTGGTGTGCTTGCAGTCTTGACTTTTATAAACCTAAATTTCTTTAAAATTTTAACAACATATTTATCTTGACTAATAAATATGCCACCCTTCTTCTGCTGCACTTGTAATCCTAAGAAGAATGTAAGTTCTCCCATAGAACTCATATGAAATTTCTCATGCATCAACTTATCAAATGCATTACATAGCTCCTTCTTTGTTGAACCAAAGATGATATCATCCACATAAACTTGGACCAACAAAATATCAATTTTCCCTCTTTGAAACCCATTGTCCAACAGATATGTTGACAAGGTTTCATACCAAGCTCTAGGAGCTTGATGTAGTCCATACGGTGCTTTTTTAACCTTGTATACTCTATCAGGAAAGTCTGGATCTTCAAATCTTGGTGGTTGACATACATGCACCTCTTCTTCAATCTTCCCACAGATAAAAGCACTTTTTAGATCCATTTGATACACCACAAAATCTTTAAATGAATCATAAGCTAAAAATAGCCTAATTGCTTCAATTCTTGCAACAGGGGCAAAGACTTCATCATAGTCAATCCCTTCTTCTTGTGTGTACCCTTGAGCAACCAATCTTGCTTTATTTCTTATCACAATTCCCCTTTCATCCTTTTTATTCTTGAAAACCCATTTAGAGCCTATAGCCCTTTTTCCATTTGGTAAATCCACTAAAGTCCAAACTTCTTGTAACTTGAATTGTAGAAGCTCTTCTTGCATAGCCTCTATCCAGCTTGGATCCTTCAATGCATGAATTACCTTTTTGGGTTCTTCCTGTGATAAAAAGCAAGCAAACAAGCAGTTTTGAAGGTCTTTATGGTTTGTTCTTTGTTGAATAGTACTAACAAACCCATGTTCCTCCAAATTCTTTGACATCTTTCTTGTTTGTGTAGCTGATTGCAAATCTCCAATCACTTGATCAAGAGGATGATCTTTATGAATTCTTATAGTTGGAATAGGACTGACTTGGATTGTTGTATCCAAATTGTCCATGTCAGCCACTACACCATCATCTTCATCATCTCTTATGAAGCCAAATATGCTATAATCTTCCAAAGCAGGCTTATCTGGATCAAATGAAAGTTTAATGCTTGTTTTTCCACCAACAGCATTAAGGTACTGTTTGTTTATTAAGAGGCTCTGGATCTAAATCTGATTCGCACATCTGAATCTGAATCTGAGGTGTAAATGTCTGAATTTGAATACAATTAGACTATTTGTTTTTCATTTAAAAATGTCTGACTGTTAGGTGTTTGGTGTTGATAGTTTGTATCGACGCCGATAACACTATTATACACTAGGTGTCTAACGCAAATAAGTTTTTATAAGTGAATCATTAACATATACATATACATATGCATATACTGTTAGGATCACATAAATGGACCCGAACAAAGAAGCTTCGGTCACTCGAAGATACAAGACAAAAGTCTAGTTCGTTTAAACATGTAATATTATGTAAATGGGCCATTAATGAAAAAGCCCATCAAAGCTCAAAAGCCTCCTAGGCTAATCTTTTTATTAGTATAAATACTCCTAGTTTAGTCAAAAATTAGGTTAGACTTTTTTAGAGAGAAAATTAGCTAGTCATTATTGTGAGGGTTTTTCTAGCCACCAAAAGGTTTTGTTTTCTTTTTCAATCATCAATAAAGTTTTAATTTTCTGCTTCTTGATTCTACACTTCGTTGTTAAAGGTTTGTATGAATGATCATGGAACCTACAATTGGTATCAAGAGCCTACAAGATTGATGGATTGATTTGGTTTGTGTTTTTTTTTACTTTTGATTTTCGAAAAAAAAAGGGTTTTTCAAATTTTTTTTGTGTTTGATTAATTGTTTGTTTTGATTTTTGGTTCATAGATGGTTTGTGTTTACATTGATATCATAAAAAAAAACCATCTCTTTTGTGTTTAAAAACATCTAGTGATTTTTTTTCCTTGTGATTCGTGTTATTTAAACAACAAGAAAAGAGAGTCGATTTTTGTTTAAGGATCGAACGAGTGGAAATCTAGCAAGGATCGAACGAGTTCAAGTCGTCAAGTACCGAACGAGTGTAGTCTTAGAAGGATCGAACGAGTGGAATTCAAAGCAGGACCGAACGAGTGTCTACTGGCTAAACCGAACAAGTGGGATCTTTGGCTGAACCGATCGAGTGAAATCTTCATCGACCGAACGAGTGAGAACCTGTTTGGATCGAACTAGACAATCGATCAAGCGGATCGAACAAGAGGGATCGAACAAGAGATCGAACAAGCATCGAACAAGAGGATCGAACAAGAGGGATCGAACAAGAGACCCGAACAAGACAACCGAACAAGCAACTCTCTTGGTGAACCGAACTAGTGGAATTTCAAGCTTGGACCGAACTAGTTTATACTTCAAGGACCGAATTAGCAAATCCTTTGAGGACCGAACTAGTTTATACTTTGTGGACCGAACGAGCTCGATTTCTCTAGGTTCGAACGAGTTGACTTTCTTGAACCGAACTAAATAATCAAACAACAACAAAAACATAAACACAAATCAAACAAATCAACAATCACTTGCGATCCGTTCATTCATACTTAAATTAAAATGGGATCCAATGAAGAAACAAATGCAGCGGGTACCGATACTCGTCCACCTATGTTGGTTGAAAGTGACTACGATTCTTGGAAGATTCGTATACACAGGTACATTCGAGGCAAACCCAATGGCAAGCTGATATGGAAATCTATCCAGAATGGCCCTACCCCTCACCCTATGATCACTGATCCTCCACCTACTGATTCTACTATTGTGCCTGCACCGAGGAAGAAACTTGATTCTGAATTCAGTGAAGAGGAAAACAAACTTGAGATGGCTGATACTCAAGCTGAAATCATTCTTAGTCAAGGTCTTCCCAGACACATCTTCAACAACCTAAATCAAACAAGCACTGCAAAGGAGATTTGGGATAATGTGGAGATGCTTATGCAAGGATCAGGTAGGACTATTCAACAAAGGAAGGAAGATCTGTTTGATGAGTATGAACGCTTTCGTGCTATTGGAAACGAATCAATTCATGACTACTTTGTGCGTTTCCACAAGCTTGTGAATGATATGAAGATTACTCAGCTCAACATTCCAACTCATCAGATGAACACCAAGTTTGTCAACAACCTTCCGGCCTATTGGGGTAAGTATGTGACTAATGTCAAACAGAACATGGACATCTCAACCACACCTTATGTTCAGATCTATACTCATCTCAAAGCCTACGAGCCTCATGCCAAAAAGACTCTCAAGAAACAGGAGCAGTCTGCAAGTATTGTTGATCCACTGGCCTATGTTGCTCACACCAATCTGCACCTTGTTCTTTCATCACCTCATGTCATAGTCCTCAACCTACTGCTCAGTCTCGAATGACGCTTTGATGGCCACTATGCTCAGATTGCTTACTCTTAAGTGGTTTCTAAAGCAGTTTCCACCCACCCAACACATCCAGCTTCGACTTTCCCTCCAACTCAAGGGAATCATGTACGGTGCATGATGGTCACATTGTTTACTGAAAACAGTTCAGAGAAGGCTCTAGGTAATAATGGCAATACAGGTGCTAAAAGCAAGAAGGTGATTGTTACAACTGCAGAGGAGAAGGTCATGTAGCTAGGCTGTGTAAGAAAACCCCAAGAGAAATATGGTCTCTCAGTACTTCAAAGATAAAGCTTACTGATGAAGCTAAAGAGAAAGGAGATGTGTTAGATGCTGTAGCTGATGCATTCCTCGCTGATTGTAGGAATGCACCGCAACCTTATGATCAACCTCAGGCTCTGACTACAACAACATGTTTCAAAGCCAATTCAGAGGATGGGGGCTATGACTCAGACGTGGATGAAGGCCCCAATGCGCTGTTGCTTTATGGGGTCCTACTTGTCATCCACTCGTGCATAACAACTATCCCCCACCCATTCTCCAAGTTCATGAGGTCACTCAATGACATCAAGTCTTTGATAATTTGGATTATCCAGATTCAGGAGATGCACCAGGAAGAACATTTAGACTCCGTGATGAGACTAAGATTGATGACCATACGATTCCCGTATCATCGTATCTTCTTGACCCGAAGCCCAAAATTGTTCCAATGAGGTAATCGCTGGACACATTGATAAAGTATCTATGATTGCCATCTAACTGACTTTGCAAACCCAACTAGAACGGACATGCTAAGGTTAACCAAGAAAAATGTTTGGAAATAGAGACTTAAAATATGAGCTTCTTCAATGCAAGCAAGAAAATATGTGTCTAGATACCCACATAGGGTCAAAATTGATCTTGACACAAGTTAGACAGGAACAAGCCCTAGTGCTTCAGCGTTATAGCGTATCGCTGAACTTGTGCAAGAAACGATTTGCTTAAAGTTCACTCTTTCAGGAAAAGAAAAATCAATTGCATTTTTACAATCTGAAAAGGAAAAGATTTTATCTGAGAAACTGCATGCGATAGGGAACACACTAAAGTTCTTGAACTTGAAGCTGAAGTTTTAAAACAACAAAAGATGGTCATTGAATCTGAGAAACGTAACTCTCATTTACAAAAGAACCATATTGATTTACAACTTAAATTTCAAAACTATAAACAGTGCATAGACACTTCTAGTGCCTCCAATGCTATTTTTGAAATAAATAAGTTAAGAGATCAGCTTCAAGGAAAAGACACCACTATCAGGAATTTAGATGCTCAGATCAACATCATGAAGGTGTTGAATGTAGGTTCCACTGCAGGTAGTTGTGACCAACAGGCATTAGAAACTGACAGAATTCAGTTGAAAGATACGATTACCTCCCTCAGGATTCAGCTAGATGGCCTTAAGGTAGAACACGTGAGTCTTCAAAGACGGTATGATGAACTGACAAAGGCGAATACTCACTCACGTACTGCGAACACTGAAAAGCTTAGTGCCTTAACTGCAGAAAATACCAAGCTGAAAGCCCAAGTGACTGGTAAAACATGTAGTGGACCTTCAACCTCTGAGACACCGAAAGTGCTTGCTCCTGGAATGTACAACTTAGGTTCTAAGTATATTCCACCACCCAAACGTGTTAACTGGGCCAAACCAACCCCGTTACCTAAGAAGAAGCAAGTAACTTTTAGTGAACCCCCCAAACCTTCACTCAAACCACCTCAAAAACCAGTAGTGCATCCTAATAAGCAAACTAACGTGTGTGTGCCTATGTCTACAGGAGTAAAACCCACCTCTGGAGCTAGCAAAACTGTGCCTAAGAGAGTCCCTCAGAATCATAGTACTTTGCCGGCTAAGAGTGCAAATGCGAGGAGAGTAGAAGCACATCCTAGGACTTTGAATAAAAAGAATCGTGTTGATTCTAATTTGCTTGTTAAACATTCTGTGTCTGTTTCACGTAAGAACAATGTTTGTGGTGCATGTAACAAATCGTTGGTTTTTGCTAATCATAATGATTGTTTGGTTATGTGTGATGATTCTGTGAATGTTAAACCCCACCAGACTAAGCGTCGAAAACACCAACCCAAAAAGGAATGGAAACCCATTAAGAGAGTCTGGAAACCAATTAGCAAACCTGTTACTAAGAGCAAGCCTCAGTGGCAGCCCACTGGAAGGCATTTCTCATTATTTGAGAAGTATCCTTTAACTAGGATCATGGAACCTACTGATATGCCAATAGAACTACCCCCGAGTGCTAGTTCTAGCCCCAAAATAACTATGGTCTCTAGGTTTACTCATAAACTTAGTGATCATCAGGCAGGTTCAAAAGGGATCTCTGGTATTATTGATTGTTAACTAACCGGAACCCTTCAGGGCATCCTATCACCGTGAATGTTTGTGTTATCGCAGGTAGTACAAATTGTTCTATGGTATCTGGATTCTGGATGCTCAAGACATATGACCGGTGATCGTGCGCGTCTTATCAACTTTGTAGAAAAGTTCATTGGTACTAAGTATATTCCACCACCCAAACGTGCTAACTGGGTCAAACCAACCCCGTTACCTAAGAAGAAGCAAGTAACTTTCAGTGAACCTTCCAGACCTTCACTCAAACCAACTCAAAAACCAGTAGTGCATCCTAAGAAGCAAACTAACGTGTGTGTGCCTATGTCTACAGGAGTAAAACCCACTTCTGGAGCCAGCAAAACTGTGCCTAAGAGAGCCCCTCGGAATCATAGTTCTTTGCCGGTTAAGAGTGCGAATGCAAGGAGAGTAGAAGCACACCATAGGACTTTGAATAAAAAGAATCGTGTTGATTCTAATTTGCTTGTTAAACATTCTGTTTCTGTTTCAAAGTTGAACAATGTTTGTGCTGCATGTAACAAATCTTTGGTTTTTGCTAATCATACTGATTGTTTGGTTATGTGTGATGGTTCTGTGAATGTTAAACCCCACCAGACTAAGCGTTTTAAACGCCAACCCAAGAAAGAATGGAAACCCATTAAGAGAGTCTGGCAACCCATTAGCAAACCTGTTGCTAATAGCAAGCCTCAGTGGAAGCCCACTGGAAGGCATTTCTCATTATTTGAGAAGTATCCTTTAACTAGGATCATGGAACCTACTGATATGCCAATAGAACTACCCCCGAGTGCTAGTTCTAGCCCCCAAATAACTATGGTCTCTAGGTTTAATGACCATAAACTTAGTGATCGAAAGGCAGGTTCCAAAGGGATCTCTGGTATTTTTGATTGTTAACTAACCGGAACCCTTCAGGGCATCCTATCACCGTAAATGTTTGTGTTATCGCAGGTAGTACAAATTGTTCTATGGTATTTGGATTCTGGATGCTCAAGACATATGACCGGTGATCGTGCACGTCTTATCAACTTTGTAGAAAAGTTCATTGGTACAGTGAGATTTGGCAACGATGAATATGCAGCTATCATTGGCTATGGTGATTATAAACTGGGTGACACTATCATCTCTCGAGTCTATTATGTTGAAGGACTCAAGCACAACCTATTCTCAGTAGGACAGTTTTGTGATGGAGGTTTAGAAGTTGCATTCCGACAGCATTCATGTCACATCCGCAACTACGATATGGTGGATCTACTCAAAGGTTCACGGACAACCAACCTGTACTCCATCTCACTGAATGATATGATGTCAGCTTCACCAGTTTGCTTGCTTACAAAAGCCTCTTCAACGAAGTCATGGTTATGGCATCGTCGGTTGAATCATCTTAATTTCGGGACCTTGAACGAATTGGCTCGAAATAATCTAGTCAGAGGTTTACCCATGCTGAAATATGACAAAGACCATTTGTGTCCATCTTGTCAGCTAGGTAAAAGCAAGAAAGCATCACATCCACTAAAGACGGAAAACACCAATACTGAAGTTCTCCATACACTACATATGGACCTCTGCGGACCAATGAGAACAGAAAGTATCAACGGAAAGAAGTATGTTTTGGTGATAGTGGATGATTACACCAGATTTGGATGGGTAAGATTTCTTCGAACAAAGGATGAAACTCCTCAAGTGGTTGAGAAGTTTATTGTGAAGACTCAAAGAGCCCTTAATGCTACTGTTCGCTTCGTCAGAACAGATAATGGAACGGAGTTTGTGAACAAGACACTCGACGGATGGTTTGAGAGTGTTGGTATTTCTCATGAAACGAGCGTACCTCGGTCTCCACAACAGAACGGCGTTGTCGAAAGACGGAACCGAACTCTTATGGAAGCTGCTCGTACTATGCTCATCTTTGCGAAAGCTCCACTGTTCCTATCCGGATGCTGTGCTCAAATCCTCTGGATGCGATCTCAACTACGAGACTATGGATTTGCGTTCAACAAAATTCCGATGTATTGTGACAATCAAAGTGCTATTGCTCTATGCTGTAATAGTGTTCAACACTCGCGTTCCAAGCACATTGATATTCGTCACCACTTCATCAAAGAGCAGGTTGAAAGGAAAGTTGTTGAGTTGTATTTCGTGGAAACCAAATACCAACTGGCTGACATATTTACGAAGGCATTACCGAGAGAGCGCTTTGCAACACTCCTCCCGCTGCTTGGAGTGAAACAGATGTCACCAGAGACTCTGAAGGAACTACAAGATGAGTCTGTCTCTGAGTAACCAAGTGTTTCACATTGTATCATTGTGTATATTTAAAAAAAAATAAAAAAAATGGCTTGCAGTTATTTCAGACTGTAACCCGGTCTTAACCCAGAGATTTAGTGTACGTTTCAGTGCATTATTTCTTTACAGACAAGAAGTTGTCTAAGCCCCGAACCATTTTTCTCATAAACAACTTGTTTTATCAAACATGTTCGGGTTAACCAAATCAAACATTGACACGGGTCATTGTTTGAGGGTAGAAACCAGTACTACTAACAGTTTTGCAGGTCAAAAGGACGTACTGTTGCTGATTCTATTGCTGAAAGATTGACACGACCAACCGCCTACAAGTTCAAGACAGATTGCAGTATCATTCCTGTCTAGGTATTCTAAAGGTCTTGTGTCAATTGCTCACTTGATATTTGTGCTAATTCACCTCACCTCATACTTTGAGGGGAGATTTGATATTTTTAAAGTCTCATTCTAGATCAAAAACCTTCACAATGTTTCAAACTTTGAGATCGGAGAAATGTGACTTAAACTGTAAAACGGATAATTAATGGATTCCGATTGATTTCTAAAATGCTAAGTCCTATCCATGCATGTGCTAAACATCTTTCGATTATCGACGCACATGTGTAGGGGGAGCATAAGTGTTAAAATATCAAAAATATCAAGATACCAAAAGTTTGTGTTATACACACGTATCTTGATAACTGACAAAGAATCTTTGTTCATGTTCGTGAAAGTGATCTTATGGAATGCTGAGGAAAGAGATGTTGTACCACCAGGGTATTCGTATGAATGCTCATGTCTGGTCTTCGGACTGCGCCCACTAGTGAAGTGGATATCTCTAAATGTACTTGTACAAGTTTAGATTCCAAGCAACATCATATCTTTCGGGATATTTTTCAAAATCTCAAAGCATTCTGATTTAAACTTTCGTTTGAGCCGCAAAAAAAAATTTTACAACACATCGATGTTTTTCAAATCATTTTTTGCCACAGGCACATCTACGGTACTTAATTTTATTAAGAATTAAAACGCTGAAAAGAATTGTAACGGTATAGTGTCAGCAGATAGTAACTGTACTGACACACTCTTTACCATTCTATTGAGTAGAAATACTTTAATGTGTTAGACTTCTGACATCTGGTCTAGAAACGGGTGAAATTAGGGAATCCTGATACTTAGGTATTAAGACACTAGCTTGCACGTGCCGTAAAACCTGTCAAGAAGTTCTTTGAATGAAACTTTCTGATCACAGGTGCATTAATTCATACTGTAAACATTGATCCTCACGGAATTAGAGTTTAATGGTAACCGACCAGGAATGAGTATCGTCCTATGACTCTGTCCCTCAAATATAAAACCTTTGTGTGTTCACAAAATGTTTTTTCTAGAACACATTAAGTGGATTTTACATAACAAAATATTTTTGTTGGTGACTAAATTGTTATATCATGGCGAATGACGACTCAAAGTATCCGATGCAAGACATGCTCATATCCTTACTCACATACTTGAAGAAATCAAGAAAGTTACATTCAAAGCTCGCATCAATCTCTGAAAATCAATGTCTTTTTCAAATGCTAAACGTTATGAAGATTTAGAAGAAGTATCATCACAAAGGCTTTTCAGATTCCAACAGATATGAGCATGTAGACAAAAGAGCAGCGTATGGCAAAGTCCAAAAGTGAAAGAGAACTACAAAGTACTTCAGAGAAGTAAAGCTTAAACAAGTTAAAGATCAAGATCAAGTCATCACATCAATTCTATAAGATCAAGATCAGTATTAAAGATTGAAATTACCAAAGCACAACAAGTGAAAGTACCCATCAACAACGAGCTAAAGAGAACAGCACGAGTGAGTTCAAACAACTTCTCATGACCTCATCTAGGGGGAGATTGTTAGGATCACATAATTGGACCCGAACAAAGAAGCTTCGGTCACTCGAAGATACAAGACAAAAGTCTAGCTCGTTAGTTGGTTAATTATTTAATGTAATTGGGCTAACAAAGAAAAAGCCTAAAAAGCCCAACAAAAGCCTAGAATGGGAAATACCTTGTTAGTATAAATACACCTAGTTTAGTCAAAAATTAGGTTAGCAACAAAATAATATTTTTCATCTTTAGATTGTTGCAAACTCTTAGTTTTTCTTTCAATCATCAATAAAGTTCTTAATTTTATGCATCTTGATTCTACACTTCATTGTTAAGGATTCGTATGAATGATCATGGAACCTACAATTGGTATCAAGAGCCTACAAGATTGATGTATTGATTTGATTTGTGTTTTAATTTTTTTTTGGGGGTTTCGGAAATTAAAAAATCACAAGGGGAGTTTCGAATTTTTTTTGTTTGATTAATTATTTGTTTTGATTCTTGATTCATAGATGGTTTTATGGTTAATCTAATATCATACAAACCATCTCGTTAGCAATCAAGATTTGGAGATTTTTTTTCTTTTAGTTCGATACAATAAACGAAAAAGGGGAAAAACAAGAGTCTTGATCGTATTCGTGGTCTTGGTTCGTGTATTCATTACTTGCTCGAGCTTATCATATTTTTGTAGAGATTTCTTGGAGGTTTACAAGTTGTTCGTGGTGTTTTCTAGCAAGAAAAAGGTCTTTGGATTCGTGTTTGTGTCCACCGAACGAACAAGGGGATCGAACAAGGGGATCGAACAAACCTATCGAACAAGAGAATCGAACAAAGAATCGAACAAGGGATCGAACAAGCCATTCGATCGAGAGGATCGAACAAGCCATTCGATCGAGAGGATCGAACAAGCCATTCGAACAAGAGGATCGAACAAGCCATTCGAACAAGAGGATCGAACAAGCCATTCGAACAAGAGGATCGAACAAGCCAACGAGAGGATCGAACCAGGCAACCGAACAAGCACCTCCCTTGGTGAACCGAACTAGTGGACTTTCGATTTTGGACCGAACTAGCTAACCCTCTCTAGGACCGAACGAGTGAGAACCATTAGGACCGAACAAGATATTCCTCTTGAATCGAACTTGTTAAGAGTCTTATTGTCACCAAACTTAATAATCAAACAACAACAAAAACATAAACACAATTCAAACAAATCAACAATCACTTACGATCTGGTCATTCATACTCAAAATGGCATCCAATGAAGAAACAAATGCAGCGGGTACCGATACTCGTCCACCTATGTTGGTTGAAAGTGACTACGATTCTTGGAAGATTCGTATACACAGGTTACAATCGGGTCAAACCCTAATGGCAAGCTGATATGGAAATCTATCTAGAATGGACCTACACCTCACCATATGATCACTGATCCTCCACCTACTGATTCTGCTGTTGTGCCCGCACCGAGGGAGAAACTTGATTCTGAATTCAGTGAAGAGGAAAACAAACTTGAGATGGCTTATACTCAAGCTAAATCCATTCTAGTCCAATGTCTTCCCAACACATCTCACAATCCTTAATCAAACAAGCACTGCAAAGGATATTTGGGATAATGTGGAGTTGCTTATCAAGTATCAGGTGGACAATTCAACAAAGGAAGGAAGATCTGTTTGATGAGTTAACATCGCTTCGTTCTATGGAACAGAATCAACTTCATGAACTACTTTGTGCTTTCCACAATCTTGGAATGATATGAAAGATTAACTCAGCTCAACATCCCCAAATCATCAGATGAACACCAAGTTGTCAATACCATCCGGCCTATTGGGGTACAGTATGTGAACTAATGTCGAAACAGAACATGATATCTCAACCACACCACATGTACAGATCAAAAATCATCTCAAGCTACGAGCCTCATGCCAAAAATACTCCAAGAACATGAGCAGCTACAATTATTGTTTGAACGAGAAAAAATTTATTATATGTACTAGTGCTTCACACCACATCCTGCACCTGCTCTTTCATCACCCTCAACGTCCTAGTCCTCAACCTACTGCACATCTCCAGAATGACGCTTGATGGCCACTATGACTCAGATAGCGAATCTCTAAAGTGGTTTTCCAAAAGCATTTCCACCACCAACAACCAGCTCCGGACTTCCTCCAACTCAAGGACTCATGCTACGGTGCATGATGGTCACATTGTTACTGAACCAGTCAGAGGAGCTCCATAATAAGGTAATACCGGACTCTAGCAAGAAGGTGATATTTACAACTGCAGAGGAGAAGGACATGTAGCTAGGCAGTGTCCAGAACCCAAGAGAAAGATGGACTCTCAGTACTTTAAAGATAAAGCTTTATTGATGGAAGCTAAAGAGAAAGGCGATGTGTTAGATGCTGAAGCTGAAGCATTCCTCGCGGATATAGAATGCACTGCACCTTATGATCAACCCAAGGCACTGACTACAACAAACATGTTTCAAGCCAATCATGAGGGGGTGCTATATGAACCCAGGACGTGGATGAAGTCCCCAATGCTGTTGTCGCTTCAGGCCCACTTGTCATCACTATGCAACCACAATGCAGTCCAATTGTGGTACACTCCCAATGACAATCAAATCTTTTGATAATGTATATTATCAGTGAATCAGGAGATGCCAACCGAAGAACATTTAGACTCCTGAGGAATAAAAAAAATTTTAATAAATGTTAAAGATGCTGAGACTAGAGATTGATGACCATACGATCCCGTATCATCAGTAGCTTCTTGACACCGAAGCCCAAAATGTTCAACTGAGGTAATCGTTCTGCCACATCCTGATAAGGTATCTATGATTCCATTAACTGACTTGCAAACCCAATCTAGACGGACAAGCTAGGTTAACCAAGAAAAATGTTTTGGAAATCGAGACCTAAAAAATGACTTCGTCAATGCAAAGCAAGAAATATGACGTCTAGATACCCACAAGGTCCAAACTAGATCAGTGAAAACCAAGTCAGACATGGAAACAAGCCCTATGATTCAGCGTAACAAGGCGAAACGCTGACTGTGCCAGAAAACGATTTCCTTAAAGTCCTCTTTCAGGAAAAGAAAAATCAATTGCATTTACAATCGAAAAAGGAAAAGATAATATCTGAGAAAAAGAAACTAGCAGATAGTTAACTAGATGAAATAGTTTGTTAAAAACTGCTAAAAAAGTTGCAAGAGATATGATGCTAAGATTAACATGCCATCACAAACTATTCACATGCATTCAAAGAAACCTAAAAAGGGCAACCAATGACCTTGCAACAAGACATCCCTAGGCACCCGTCAACCCAGGTCTAAGGTTATATGGCCAAGCGTGCTCAACCTGTTTATGTATGATGCTGAAACCCTATTGCAACCAATCACCACCCGGTAGTAATGGAATAGTAAGAGTCCTTGTTCACCAAGTTTTTTAGCATGAAAAAGATGAACGAAAAACCAGGGCATGTTAGACCCGCAAACGGTTTCTATGACAAGCTTAATGCCCTTATGTTCGTTCCTCAGAAGGAACTGTCTGGAGATCAGGCGTATTGGCTTTCTGCCAACGAAATTGCTAGTCAAGCTAGTAAACCAGTCAAACCTGCTACTCCTTTTGTTCATAAAAGTCGACCTCCAAGTCAAGTTCTGGCCAGTCTTCAAAAAGTTAATGCTGTTTTTCCTCAATTTGAAGGTATCATAAAAGAAAGAACAACACAAAAACCAGACTATGTTTCTGAATGGTGTTTTGATTATGCAAAACAGTTTGTTGAACAACAACTGGTACCATTTTACGACCATTTCAAAAAACATATCCAAGCTGCTAATGATACATTTTTCAAAGAAGTAAGAGAATTTGAACAGATTTTTGATGACTTGGAGGCGGAGTATGAACAATGTGTTCTTGATAACAAGAACCTGACCATAGAGAAGAAAAATCTTTTGATCAGAAATGATTGCCTAATTGCTGAATGTTTAGAAAAAGATATCTGCTCTATTGTGCTTACTTCCGATTAATGTTGTGCCCCCCTAGTTCGAATTGCCTTTGCGAAGACCTTAGATCTGCATGCGATAGGGAACACACTAAAGTCTTTGAACTTGAGGCTGAGATTTCAAACAGAAACACTATTACTGAATCTGAAAAACGTTTTGCCTTTCCCGAACAGAAATTTACTGATGTTACAACTTAAATTTCAAAACTATAAACAGTGCATAGACACTTCTAGTGCCTCCAATGCAATTTTTGAAATTAACAAGTTAAGACAACAGCTTCAAGGGAAAGATGACACTATCAGGAATTTAGATGCTCAGATCAACATCATGAAGGTGTTGAATGTAGGTTCCACTGAAGGTAGTTGTGACCAACAGGCCTTAGACACTGATAGAATTCAGTTGAAAGATACGATTTACCTCCCTTAGGATTTAGCTATATGTCCTAAGGTAGAAAACTGAGTCTGAAAAAACGTATTAAGAACTCAAAAGCGAATACTCACTCACGTACTGCGTACACTGAAAAGCTTAGTGCCTTCACTGCTGAAAATACCAAGCTGAAAGCCCAAGTGACTGGTACAACAAGTAGTGGACCTTCAACCTCTGAGACACCCAAAGTGCTTGCTCCAGGAATGTACAACTTAGGTTCTAAGTATATTCCACCACCCAAACGTGCTAACTGGGTCAAACCAACCCCGTTACCTAAGAAGAGGCAAGTATCTTTCAGTGAACCCCCCAGACCTTCACTCAAACCAACTCAAAAACCAGTAGTGCATCCTAATAAGCAAACTAACGTGTGTGTACCTATGTCTACAGGAGTAAAACCCACTTCTGGAGCCAGCAAAACTGTGCCTAAGAGAGCCCCTCGGAAACATAGTTCTTTGCCGTTGTGTTTATAAGAGTGCTATGCGAGGAGAGATAGAAGCACACCCATAGACTTTGAATAAAAGGAATCGTGTTGGAGTTCTAATTTGCTTGTTAAACATTCGTTTCGTTTCAAAACTTGACACTGTTTGTGGTGCGTGTAACAAATTCAATGATTTTGCATAATCATACTGATTGTTTGGTTATGTGTGATGATTCTGTGAATGTTAAACCCCACCAGACTAAGCGTCTTAAACGCCAACCCAAGAAAGAATGGAAACCCATTAAGAGAGTCTGGAAACCAATTGCAAAACCTGTTCTAATATGCAAGCCTCAGTGGAAGCCCACTGGCAGGCATTTCTCATTATTTGAGAAGTTATCCTTTCACCAGGAATCATGGATCTAACTGATATTCCAATAGAACTACCGCCCGAGTTGCAGTTCTAGCCCTCAAATACTATGGTCTCTATGTTACTGACCATAAACTTTAGTGATCGAAAGGCAGGTTCCAAAGGGATCTCTGGTATTCTTGAATATTAACTAACCGGAACCCTTCAGGGCATCCTATCACCGTAAATGTTTGTGTTATCGCAGGTAGTACAAATTGTTCTATGGTAAACTTGGATTCTGATGCTCAAGCATATGACCGGTGATCGTGCACGGTCTTATCAACTTTGTAGAAAAGTTTCATTGTACTGTGATATTTGGCAACGATTAAATGCAGCAATTGTTGGCTATGTGATTATAAACGGGGGTGATACTATCTCTCGTCTAGTATATATGTTGAAGGACTCAAGCACAACCTATTCTTAGTAGGACAGTTTTGTGATGGAGGTTTAGAAGTTGCATTCCGACAGCATTCGTGTCACATCCGCAACTACGATATGGTAGATCTCCTCAAAGGCTTATGGACAACCAACCTCTACTCCATCTCACTGAATGATATGATGTCAGCTTCACCAGTTTGCTTGCTTACAAAAGCCTCTTCCACGAAGTCATGGTTATGGCATCGTCGATTGAATCATCTGAATTTCAGGACATTGAACGAATTGGCTGGGAAAAATCTAGTCAGAGGATTACCCATGCTGAAATATGATAAAGACCATTTGTGTCCATCTTGTTAGCTAGGTAAAAGTAAGAAAGCATCACATCCACTCAAGACGGAAAACACCAATACTGAAGTTCTCCATACTCTACATATGGACCTCTGTGGACCAATGAGAACAGAAAGTATCAACGGAAAGAAGTATGTTTTGGTGATAGTGGATGATTACACCAGATTTGGATGGGTGAGATTTCTTCGCTCTAAGGACGAAACTCCTCATGCGATTGAGAAGTTTATTGTGAAGACTCAACGAGCCCTTAATGCAACTGTTCGCTTCGGCAGAACAGATAACGGAACGGAGTTTGTGAATAAGACACTCAACGGATGGTTTAAGAGTGTTAGTATTTCTCATGAAACGAGCGTACCTCGGTCTCCACAACAGAACGGCATTGTCGAAAGACGGAACCGAACTCTTATGGAGCTGCTCTGTATTAGCACATCATTCTTATGCGAAACTCCACTGTTCTATGGGCTGAAGCAGTAGCCACTGCGTTTATTCTCTTAATCGATCGCTTGTACAACACGCTTCATGGAAAAGACCTATTATGAACTGCGGCTGAAAGGGAAAAACAAAAAAAAAAAAGAAACTAATCTACAATACTTCCGAGTATTTGGATCCCCTGTGCTAAACCTACCTATGACTACGATGACGTTGGCAAACTTCAAGGCGAAAGCATGATATAGGTATAAGTTTTGTTGGCTATGCACGCCACCAAGACGGCGTACCGAATCTACAACAAAAGAACGTGCAAGATTCAGGAAACCGTTCATGTTGCTTTCGATGAACTTACCGAAGGTTTTGTACGTCGTCCAAACCGTTCAAGGCCTCGCACCTCACAAATGACTCTTGCCAAACAGGACAGAACTCAACTACTTGTTTAGTACAGTCAGACGCATGCCGTTCTGCACGTTGCAAAAAGACCCAGAACCTCCTAGTGTCCCTCCTACCAAAGAAACAGGGTGAGACGATTTTGTTTCAATGGTTTGATGTGATGAGGTTTTCCTATACCATCGCCGGCTGTTCCCGTTATCTCCTTCATTTTCCTCAACCAAAACCCCCGGCACCCGAGAATGCCCAATGGATCACCTTTCCAACACAGTTATCTCAGAAGGCGGCTCGCTCAGTTACTGAAAAACCTCTTACCTCATCAATAGACCATCCATACCAGACGACTAGTGGATTCTGATGTTGAAACACTGATTGACATGTTGACAGTAATGTGTTTTGACACCATAATGCGCCTCAAACCTGATTCAGAAGCATCTCCTTCCAACCTCTGTCAATATCGAGATGTTTGCACCCAACAACGCAATTACCCTCATCTGTGCAAAGTGGACGTCAAGCACATCCGCTTGTAAAACATTATTGGATAAAGATCGACACCGTCTCTACCAGGAAACATCTAGAAACCGACGCAATGTGGTGTTCTTCAATGAATTCTTAACTCATGTTACCCAAAGACTTACAAGCAAGACCTTAGAGCACTCTGCTAGATTGAGGCTATGCAGGAAGAAATATCATGAGTCTTTGGAACGTCTCTATGTATGGATAACCTGTACCGCTGTCCAGATAATATTCGTATCATCCTCCGCTCAAATGGATTTTCAGATTAAGTTGCTGAATATGGAGAAGTGTTGAAGAACCAAAGCTCGGTTATTGCGAAAGGGTTATCGTCAGGAATCTGGTATTGATTTTGAAGAAACCCTCATTTGCTCCGGTTGCTAATTAGAAGTTATCAAACTCTTCATTGCTCACACTTCAACGAGTATGAACATGGTCATCTTCCAGATGGACGTAAAAACCGCCTTCCTCAACGGCGAACTGAATGAAGTTGTCTATGTCAGTCAACCAGAAGGATTTGTAGATCCAGAGCATCCATCGCATGTGTACCGTCTTAAGAAAGCTCTCTATGGGCTTAAACAAGCTCCACGTGCGTGGTATGAGAAGCTATCAGCGTTTCCTCATCGAAGTTTCCAGGATTTACAAAAGGCGTGGGTCGAAATCGCTTAACACTCGTCACGAGAAAAAAGCAGGCCAACAACTCTACTCGTACAAATATATGTAGATATATCTCTTTGCCCTACTAACCCAAAGCCTGCAAATTATTTTGCTTTTGAAATGAACTCAACTTTCAAGAAGTCGATGATGGGACAAATTGCATCTTTTTAAGGATACAAGTTTCTCAAAATCCAAGGCATCTTTATCAACCAATCCAAATATGCTCAAAAATCTTGAAAAAGTTTGTTTTGACTCCCTGCACACCCCATTGACACTCAAATCGGCGGAGCGTCCCACCTTGATGAAGATAAGGGAGGAAAGCTAATTGATCCTACACGATTTCGTGGTATGGTTGGCTCCCTTATGTATCTTAGTGCATCTAGACCTGACATAGTATTGCTGTAAGTATGGTGGGCTCGTTACAGGCAAGCTACTGAAATGCACCTTACTGCTATAAAGCGGATCTTTCGGTACCTTAAAGGAACCATTCACATGGGTCTGTGGTATCCGAAGGACTCCGGCTTTGAACTAAAAGCTTTTGCAGATGCTGACTATGCAGGATGTCATGACACACGGAGAAGTACTTCTGGTTCAGCTCAATTTCTTGGACATCGACTTGTTAGCTGGTCATCCAAAAAGCAGAAAAGTACTGCCATCTCCACTACAGAGGCTGAATACATCGCCCTATCAGGATGCTGTGCTCAAATTCTCTGGATGCGTTCTCAACTCCGAGACTATGGATTTGCGTTCAACAAAATTCCGATGTATTGTGACAATCAAAGTGCTATTGCTCTATGCTGTAATAGTGTTCAACACTCGCGTTCCAAGCACATTGATATTCGTCACCACTTCATCAAAGAGCAGGTTGAAAGGAAAGTTGTTGAGTTGTACTTCGTGGAAACCAAATACCAACTGGCTGACATATTTACGAAGGCTTTACCGAGAGAGCGCTTCGCGACACTCCTCCCGCTGCTTGGAGTTAAACAAATGTCACCAGAGACTCTGAAGGAACTCCAGGATGAGTCTGTCTCCGAGTAACCAAGTGTTTCACATTGTATTCTTTGTATATTGGTGTATATTTGCAAAAAAAAAAAAAAAAAAAAATTTTAGTCTAGATGGCTTGCAGTTATTTCAGACTGTAACCCGGTCTTAACCCAGAGATTTAGTGTACGTTTCAGTGCATTATTTCTTTACAGACAAGAAGTTGTCTAAGCCCCGAACCATTTTTCTCATAAACAACTTGTTTTATCAAACATGTTCGGGTTAACCAAATCAAACATTGACACGGGTCATTGTTTGAGGGGGAGAATCAGGTATACTAACAGTTGTTGCAGGTCAAAAGGACGTACTGTTGCTGATTCTATTGCTGAAAGATTGACACGACCAACCGCTTACAAGTTCAAGACAGATTGCAGTATCATTCCTGTCTGGGTATTCTAAAGGTCTTGTTTCAATTGCTCACTTGATATTTGTGCTATTTCACCTCACCTCATACTTTGAGGGGGAGATTGATACATTTTAAGTCCATTCTAGATCAAAACCATTCACAAGTTTCATACTTTTGATCGGGGGAGAAAATGTGACTTAAACATGTAAAACGGATAATTAATGATTCGATTGATTCTAAAATGCTAAGTCCTATCCATGCATGTGCTAAACATCTTTCGATTATCGACGCACATGTGTAGGGGGAGCATAAGTGTTAATATGATCAAAAATGTCAAGGTACCAAAAGTTTGTGTTATACACACGTATCTTGATAAATGACAAAGAATCTTTTGTTTCATGTTCGTGAAAGTGATCTTATGGAATGCTGAGGAAAGAGTTGTTGTACCACCAGGGTATTCGTATGAATGCTCATGCCTGGTCTTCGGACTGCGCCCACTAGTGAAGTGGATTTCCATAAATGTACTTGTACAAGTTTGGATTTCCCAAGGCACTTCATATCTTTCGGGATATATTTCAAAACATCATCAGAAGCATTCTGATTTAAACTTTCGTTTGTACCCCAAACAAATTTTATAAGCACATCGAATGTTTTTCAAATCATTTTTGCCACAGGCCTTCTACGGTACTTAATTGTATTAAGAAGTAAAATGCTGAAAAAAGAATTATACGGTATAGTCAGCAGATAGTAACTGTACTGACTCACTCTTTACCATTCTATTAGTAGAAATACTTATAGTGTGTTAGTCTTCGGACATCTGGTCTAGAGAACGGCGAACATTAGGGAATCTGATACTTAGGTATTAGAGGAACTAGCTTGTCACGTGCCGGAAAACCTGTCAAGAAGGTTCTTTGAATGAATCTATCTGATCACAGGTGCAGTATTCATACTGTAATCATTGATCCTCACGGAATCAGAGGTTAATGTAACCGACCAGATTGAGTATCGTCTATACTCGGTCCCTTCAAAATATAAAACCTTTGTGTGTTCACAAAATGTTTTTCTAGAACACATTAAGTGGATTTTACATAACAAAATGTTTTTGTTGGTGACTAAATTGTTCTATCATAGCGAATGACGACTCAAAGTATCCGATGCAAGACATGCTCATATCCTTACTCACATATCTGAAGAAATCAAGAAAGTTTACATACAAAGCTTCCGCACAATCTCTGAAAATCAATGTCTTCTTCAAATGCTAAACGTTATGGAGATTAGAAGAAGATACATCATCAAAGCTTTCCAGATTCCAACAGATATGAGCATGTGAGACTAAAGATCAGCGTATGGCAAAGTCAAAGTGAAAGAAGATCACAAAGTAATTCAGAGAAGTAAAGCTTAAACAAGTCAAAGATCAAGATCAAGTCATCACATCAAGTTCTGAAGATCATGATCAAGGTGTTAAAGATTGAATTACCAAAGCACAACAAGTGAAGTACCCTATCAACAACGAGCTAAAGAGACAAGCACGAGTAAGCTTCAAACAACTTCTCATGACCTCATCTAGGGGGAGATTGTTAGGATCACATAAATGGACCCAATCAAAGAAGCTTCGGTCACTCGAAGATACAAGACAAAAGTCTGGCTCGTTTAAGCATGTAATATTATGTAAACGGGCCATTAATGAAAAAGCCCACAAAGGCCTCCTAGGCTAATGCATTTAGTATAAATACACCTAGTTTAGTCAAAATTAGGTTAGCTACTCCATAATACTTTTCATCTTTAGGGTTTGTAGCAACTCTTGTAGGATCCCTAGATCATTCCAATAAATTAATCACAATATCAATAGCACAAAAGATTAAACATTAAAGAACTTTTGATTGAAAAACAAGAGTTGGGATCCTATAATATCCAAGAAATTGAGCTGAACCAGAAGTACTTCTTCGTGTGTCATGACATCCTGCATAGTCAGCATCTGCAAAAGCTTTTAGTTTAAAGCCGGAGTCCTTCGGATACCACAGACCCATGTGAATGGTTCCTTTAAGGTATCGAAAGATCCGCTTTATAGCAGTAAGGTGCATTTCAGTAGGCTTAGCCTGGTATCGTGCACACATACAAACAACAAATACTATGTCAGGTCTAGATGCACTAAGATACTAGGGGACGCCAACCATACACGAAATTCGTGTTAGGATTTTATTAGCTTTCCTCCTTATTCTTCATCAAGTTGGGCGCTCCGCCATTTGGGAGTGTCAATGGGTGTGAGGAGTTCAAAACCATACTTTTTCAAGATTTCCTAGCATATTTGGACTGGTGATAAAGATCTCTGGGATTTTGAGATCTTGTATCCTAAAAAAGAATGACATTTGTCCATCATCGACATCTTGAAAGTTGAGTTCATTTCAAATGCAAATAATTTGCAGGCTTTGGGGTTGGTAGAGGCAAAGATAATATCATCTACATATATTTGTACCAGTAGAAGATGTTTGCCTGTTTTTCTCGTGAAGAGTGTAGGATCGACCACGCCTTTTGTAAATCCTGACTTGATTAGAAACGCTGATAGCTTGTCATACCACGCACGTGGAGCTTGTTTAAGCCCATAGAGAGCTTTCTTGAGACGGTACACATGGATGGGATGCCTCTGGATCTACAAATCCTTCTGGTTGACTGACATAGACACACTTCCTTTCAGTCGCCGTTGAGGAAGGCGGTTTTCACGTCATCTGAAGAATGACCATGTTCATACTTGCTGCGTGAGCATATAGAGTCTGATCGCTTCTATAAAGCATGGGAGCAATGATTCTTCAAAATCAATACCAGCTTCTGACGATAACCTTTTCGCCATAACGAGCTTTGTTCTTCAAGACGTCTCCATATTCATCCACTTAATTTTTGAAAATCCATTTGAGCGGGATGATAAGAATATTATCTGGACAGTGTTCAAGTATCCATATTCTAGACGTTCAAACTCTGTATTTCTTCCTGCATAGCCTCAATCCAGGCACGAAGCTCTAAGCTGCTTGTAGTCTTTGTTCAACATGAGTTAAGAATTCATTGGAAGAAACACCCATTGCGTCGGTTTCGAGCTGTTTTCTGGTAGAGACAGGTCGATCTTTATCCCTAATAATGTTTTCAAGCGGATGTGCTTGAGTCCACTTTTGTACGTGAGGTAATTGGTTGTTTGGAGTAACATCGATATTGACAGAGTTGGAAGAAGATGCTTTTGAAATCGGTTTCATGCGCTGTATAGGTGTCAAAACATTACTGTCACATGATCTGAACAGTGTTTCAACATCAGAAATCACTAGTGTTGGTGGCGGGGGGGTTACCCCCCAGGCGGCTAGAGGTATTTGATGAGGCAAGAGGCTTTCAGTAACTACAGGAGCGCCTTCTGAGATAACTGTAGTGGAAGGTGAACCTATGGCATTCTCGGGTGCCGGGGCATCAGGAACATTAACCGGAGTTATCGGAACAACCGGAGGTAACGGAACAACCTCATCATCATCAAACCATTGAAACAAATCGTCTACCTGTTTCTTTGTAGGGGGACACAAGGTGGTTCTGGGTCTATTTCTTGTGCAGAACGGCTGGTCATGACTGTAAATGCAGTAAGTCGTTTCTATACTGTTTGGCAAATAAAGTCATTTGTTGAGGTGCGAGGCCTGAACTGGTTTGTAAGGAGTCAACATTCGGTAAGTTCATCGAATGGCAACTATGAACGGTTTCCTTGGAATCTGCGCGTTCGTTTGTTGTAGATTCGGTCCCCCTTCTTGGTGGGTGCATAGCCAACAATTTACCTATATCTGCTTTCGCCTTGAGTTTACCACGTCACGTGTCATTGTTGGATAGCACAGAGAATCCAAATACTCGGAAGTACAGTAGATTAGGTTACTTTCCCATTAGCAGTTCATAATAGGTCTTTCATGAGCGTGTGTACAAGTGATCGATAAGAGTATAAACACGCAGTGGATACAGCTTAAGCCCATAGGAACAGTGGAGCTTTCGCAAAGATGAGCATTGTACGAGAAGTTCCATAAGTGTTCGGTTGTCTTTCGGACAACGCCGTTCTGTCTGTGGAGACCGAGGTACGCTCGTCTTCTAAGATAATACCAACTATCTCAAACCATCCGTCGAGTGTCTTATTCACAAACTCCGTTCCATTATCTGTTCTGACGAAGCGAACAGTTGCATTAAGGGCTCGTTGAGTCTTCACAATAAACTTCTCAATCACTTGAGGAGTTTCATCCTTTGTTCGAAGAAATCTTACCCAACCAAATCTGGTGTAATCATCCACTATCACCAAAACATACTTCTTTCCGTTGATACTTTCTGTTCTCATTGGTCCGCAGAGGTCCATATGTAGTGTATGGAGAACTTCAGTATTGGTGTTTTCCGTCTTTAGTGGATGTGATGCTTTCTTGCTTTTACCTAGCTGACAAGATGGACACAAATGGTCTTTGTCATATTTCAGCATGGGTAATCCTCTTACTAGATTTTTCCGAGCCAATTCGTTTAATGTCCCGAAATTCAGATGATTCAACCGACGATGCCATAACCATGACTTCGTTGAAGAGGCTTTTGTAAGCAAGCAAACTGGTGAAGCTGACATCATATCATTCAGTGAGATGGAGTACAGGTTGGTAGTACGTGAACCATTGAGTAGATCCACCATATCGTAGTTGCGGATGTGACATGAATGCTGTCGGAATGCAACTTCTAAACCTCCATCACAAAACTGTCCGACTGAGAATAGGTTGTGCTTGAGTCCTTCAACATAATAGACTCGAGAGATGATAGTGTCACCCAGTTTATAATCACCATAGCCAATGATTGCTGCATATTCATCGTTGCCAAATCTCACTGTACCAATGAACTTTTCTACAAAGTTGATAAGACGTGCACGATCACCGGTCATATGTCTTGAGCATCCAGAATCCAGATACATAGATCTCAATTTGTACTACTGGCGATACACAAAAAATTTACGGTGATAGGATGCCCTGAAGGGTTCCGGTTAGTTAACAATCAAAAAGACCAGAGATCCCTTTGGAACCTGCCTGTCGATCACTAAGTTTATGATCAGTAAATCGAGAGACCATAGTTCTTTTGGGGCTAGAAGTAGCACTTGGGGGTAGTTCTATTGGCTGATCAGTAGATTCCATGATCCTAGTTAAAGGATGCTTCTCAAATAATGAGAAATGCCTGCCAGTGGGCTTCCACTGAGGCTTGCTATTAGCAACAGGTTTGCTAATTGGTTTCCAGACTCTCTTAATGGGTTTCCATTCTTTCTTGGGTTGGCGTTTAAAACGCTTAGTCTGGTGGGGTTTAACATTCACAGAATCATCACACATAACCAAACAATCATTATGATTAGCAAAAACCAAAGATTTGTTACATGCAGCACAAACATTGTTCAACTTTGAAACAGAAACAGAATGTTTAACAAGCAAATTAGAATCAACACGATTCTTTTTATTCAAAGTCCTATGGTGTGCTTCTACTCTCCTCGCATTCGCACTCTTAGCCGGCAAAGAACTATGATTCCGAGGGGCTCTCTTAGGCACAGTTTTGCTAGCTCCAGAAGTGGGTTTTACTCCTGTAGACATAGGCACACACACGTTAGTTTGCTTCTTAGGATGCACTACTGGTTTTTGAGTTGGTTTGAGTGAAGGTCTGGGAGGTTCACTGAAAGTTACTTGCTTCTTCTTAGGTAACGGGGTTGGTTTGACCCAGTTAGCACGTTTGGGTGGTGGAATATACTTAGAACCTAAGTTGTACATTCCTGGAGCAAGCACTTTGGGTGTCTCAGAGGTTGAAGGTCCACTACTTGTTTTACCAGTCACTTGGGCTTTCAGCTTGGTATTTTCAGCAGTGAAGGCACTAAGCTTTTCAGTGTACGCAGTACGTGAGTGAGTATTCGCCTTTGACAGTTCATCATACCGTCTTTTCAGACTCACGTTTTCTACCTTAAGGCCATCTAGCTGAATCCTAAGGGAGGTAATCGTATCTTTCAACTGAATTCTATCAGTGTCTAAGGCCTGTTGGTCACAACTACCTTCAGTGGAACCTACATTCAACATTCTCGTGATGTTGATCTGAGTTTCTAAATTCCTGATAGTGTCATCTTTCCCTTGAAGCTGCTTTCTTAACTTGTTAATTTCAAAAATTGCATTGGAGGCACTGGAAGTGTCTATGCACTGTTTATAGTTTTGAAATTTAAGTTGTAAATCAATATGGTTCTTTTGTAAATGAGAGTTACGTTTCTCAGATTCAATGACCATCTTTTGTTGTTTTAAAACTTCAGCTTCAAGTTCAAGAACTTTAGTGTGTTCCCTATCGCATGCAGATCTAAGATCTTCGCAAAGGCAATTCGAACTAGGGGGCACAACAATATCGGAAGTAAGCACAATAGAGCAGATATCTTTTTCTAAACACTCAGCAATTAAGCAGTCATTTTTGATTAAAAGATTTTTCTTCTCTATGGTTAGGTTCTTGTTATCAAGAACACATTGTTCATACTCCGCCTCCAATTCATCAAATTTCTGTTCAAATTCTCTTATCTCTTTGAAAAACGTATCATTAGCAGCTTGGATATGTTTTTTGAAATGGTCGTAAAATGGTACCAGTTGTTGTTCAACAAACTGTTTTGCATAATCAAAACACCATTCAGAAATTAGTCTGGTTTTTGTGGTTGTTCTTTCTTTTAGGATACCTTCAAATTGAGGAAAAGCAGCATTACGTTTCGAAGCCTGGGGGAGAGGGAACTTGATTTGGAGGTCGACGTTTATGAATCGTAGGGTGTGACAGGTCATTTGGATTACTAGTTTTGAACTAGCACGTTCATTGGCAGGGCAGCCCATATGCCTGTTCACGGGACAGTGTTGAGGACAACATAAGGGCGTTTAGCTTCTCATTAGAAGCCATTCGCCGGGGGGTCGAACATGCCTGTTTTTTCGTTCATCTTTTTCATGCTAAACCATTGTTGAATCAAGACCTTTCACAACCCATTACTACGGGTTGGTGAGTAAGATGCAAAAGGGTTGATCAGCATCATTACAAACAGCGTTGAGCACGTTGGCCATTATACCTAGACCTGGGTTACGGGTACTGGAGGTCCTTGTGCAAGTCAGCGGTCTGCCATTTTTGGTTCTTAAAAAGCATAGGAATAGTTTTTGTTGGCATGTTAATCTTTGCAATATAACTCTGCAACTTTGTTAGCATTCTTTAAAAACAAACGAATTTTCATCAAGATACCTATCTGCTAGATCTTTTTCTCAGATTAAAATCTTTTCTTTTTCAGATTGTAAAAATGCAATTGACTTTCCCTTTTCCTGAAAGAGTAGATTTAAGCAAATCGTTTTCTTGCACAAGTTCAGCGTTCCGCTTGTTTCGCTGAATCACTAGGGCTTGTTCCAGTCTAACTTTGTGTTCAAGATCAAGTTTGACCTTTTGGGTATCTAGACGATATATTTCTTGCTTGCATTGAGAAAGCTCATTTTTTAAGGTCTCGACTTCTAAGCATTTTTCTTGGTTAACCTTAGCATGTCCGTCTAGTTGGGTTTGCAAGTCAGAGTTAAGACTGTGCAATCTTAGTAACCTTTATAAAGACGTGTCGCAGCTACCTCAGTATGGAACATTTTGGGAACGTCGATGTCAAGAAGTTACTGATATCGGGATCGTATTGTCATCAATTTTAGTCTCAGGCCTAGAGTCTAAATGTTTCACCTGGTGATCTCCTGATTCAAATGCATTCAATCCATCATTATCAAAGATTTGATTGTCCATTGGTAGTGTCACTCTCATGACTGGACTTGTAGGTTGCACTAGTGGATGACAAGTTGCATGAAACGGACAGAGCCTTCGGGGCCTTCAATCCACGTCTGATTCCATATGCATACCTCGTGATTGGTTTGAAACATGTTTGTTGTAGTCAGTTGCTGAGGATTGATCATAAGGGTGCGGTGCATTCACATCAGCAGACTTGCCTTAGCATTCACATCTAAAACATCTCCTTTCTTCGTTAGCTTCCATCAGTAAAGCCTTTATCTTTGAAAGTACCGCGCAGTCCATCTTTAATCTTCTGTTCTTTACACTGCCTAGCAACATGTCTTCTCCTCTGTTAGTTGTAACATATCACTTTCTTGCTTAGGCACCTGTATACCATACATTACTGGTGCTTTCCTTCTGAATTGGTTCAGTAACAAATGGACCATAATGCACCGTAGCATGAGTCCGTGAGTTGGAGGAGGAATCCTGAGCTGGTTGTTGGTTGGTGGAAAAACTGCTTTGGAAACCACATACGAGATTAGCAATCTGAGTTCATAGTGGCCATCAAAGCGTCATTCGGAGCCTGAGGAGTAGGTTGAGGACTAAGACGATTGAGGGTGATGATAGAAGTAGGTGCAGATGTGGTGTGAAGCAACATAGGACAGTGGAAATCAACTAAAAAAACTTGTCAGACAGCTTCCTGTTTCTTGAGAGTCTTTTTGGCATGAGGCTCGTAGGCTTTGAGATGAGTGTAGATCTGAACATAAGGTGTGGTTGAGATATCCATGTTCTGCTTGACATTAGTCACATACTTACCCCAATAAGCTGGAAGTTTGTTGACAAATTTAGTGTTCATCTGATGAGTAGGGATTTCAAGCTGAGTAATCTTCATATCATCTCACAAGCTTTGGAAAAAAAAGAAAAGTATATCGAATCGGATTATTTCCAATTGCACGAAAGCATTCGTAACATCAAACATATCTTCCTTTCCTTTGTTGAAGAGTCTACTGTTCTTTGCCATAAGCATTTCCACATTATCCAAATCTTTTGCAGGTGCTTGTCTGATTGAGTATGTATGAAGATGTGTGGGGAAGACCTAGATCTGAGGATGATTTCAGCTTGAGTATCAGCCATTTCGAGCTTGTTTTCCTTCGTCATTGAACTCAGAGTCAAGCTTTTCCTAAGGTGCGTGGCAAACAGTAGAAATTAGCAGGTGGAGGATCAGGTACCATGAAGAGCGGTGTAGGTCGCCATTCTGGATGGATTTCATATCAGCTTCGACATTGTGTTTGTCGAATGTACCTGTGGTTTACGAATCTTCCCTGATTCGTAATCATTTTCAACCAAAACATTGAGTGGACGAGTAGGATGCCAACAGCATTTGTTTATTTCATTGGTTGCCATTGAAAAACGTTGTTTATGAATGATCTGATCATACGTGCTTGATTGATTGATGACTTGGTGAGAGGTTTGTGATTTTCGGGAAATTTTTTACCACAGTAATAATGCAGTATTGACGGGACTAAAATGGACTCGGAATGGCCAAAAAAATGACAGGGCACTCGCTCAAAGAGGAGGAGGTCTTGACGTCTGGGCATTTTTTCGATGATAGGTATAAAAAATTGCGGAACAATCGACAAATTTTTTTTTTTGTTCGGTCGTCCGTAGTGCGATCATCTTAGTTCGACCTCTAGCAAATCGATCGCTTGATCGAACCACTCGATCGATCGTTAGTGCGTTGATTTCGTTCGATCGCTGGTTCGAATCCTCTTCGTTCGTCCCTCGTGCGATCGCTTCGTTCGATCCCTTAGCTCATTCGAAAACCCCTCGTTCGATGCTTGTTCCGATCCCTTTCCGCATTTTTTGTTCGACCCTCGTTCAGATCCTTTGTGCGATTACTTGTTCGACGTCCTTCGTTTTCACTCGTTCGATTCGTCCTAGTTTTCCACTCGTTTCGATCGTCATTGTTTTCCACGCGTTCGATCGTCCTTGTTTTCCACTCAGTTCGAATCGTCATCTTCGTCTCGATCGTTCTTGTTTTCATGTTCGATCGTCCATGTTTTCCACTCGGTTCGATCACCACGACTTCCGCTCGTTTCGAGTCCTCCACTGCGTTTCCACTCGTTCGATCCCACAACTCTCCATGTCGCTCGCGCGTTCGGGCTCGAAACGACACTAAAAACTCGTTCGATCCTACGCTTTTTTGTAATACTTTTCGAACCAAAACAACAAGAACAAAAGAAAAACACGAGATCGTTGATTGCTAACAAGATGGTTTGAGTGATATTAGATTAAACATAAACCATCTATGAATCAAGAATCAAACAAACAATTAATCAAACCCCTTTTTTTTTCGAAAACAATAGAGAAAAAAAATACAAACCAAATCAATACATCAATCTTGTAGGCTCTTGATACCAATTGTAGGATCCCTAGATCATTCCATGGATGAAATCACAAGATCAATGGCACAAAAGATTAAACATTAAGAACTTTTTATTGAAAGAAACAAAAAGAGGCTACAAACCCTTAAGATGAAAAATGAAATGGAGAAGCTAACCTAATTTTGACTAAACTAGGTGTATTTATACTAATAAGGATTTGCCTTTGAGGGCTTTCTTTTTGGGCTTTTTACATCTTGGCCCTTATACATAATAAACATTAAATAACATAGTCTTTCGAGCTAGACTTTTGTCTTGTAACTTCGAGTGACCGAAGCTTCTTTGTTTGGGTCCATTTATGTGATCCTAACAATGCTCTAGGCACATGACTGGAAACAAGTCATACCTCTCAGATTATGAAGAAATTGATGGTGGATTTATTGCCTTTGGTGGAAACCCCAAAGGAGGTAAGATTACTGGAAAAGGTAAAATCAAGACAGGAAAATTAGATTTTGAATATGTGTACATTGTTAAGGAGCTTAAGTTTAACCTTTTTAGTGTCTCACAAATGCGTGACAAGAAGAATAGGGTCCTTTTTACTGACACTGAATGCGTTGTTTTGTCTCCTGACTTTAAGCTACTTGATGAAAGTCAAGTCTTGCTTAGAGTTCCCAGAAAGAACAACATGTACATTGTTGACTTAAAGAATGTTGTTCCTTCTGGAGGTCTAACTTGTCTCTTTTTGCAAAGTCACATAGATGAATCTAATTTTGGCATAAACGGAAGGATTGGGCATATAAATTTAAAAACTATGAATAAAATGGTAAAGGGAAATCTTGTAAGAGGTTTTACCATTATTTTATTGAAAATAGATCAACAGGTGTTGCTTGTCAGAAAGAACGCAACATACAAAGCTTCTTGTAAGACCAAAATTAAGCTCAATCAACCAACTTTACAAATGTTGCACATGGATTTATTTGGTCCAACTTTTGTAAAGAGTATAATGAAAAAGATGTACTGCCTAGTTGTCATAGATGACTTTAGTAGATTTAGTTGGGTTTTCTTTTTAGAAACTAAGGATGAGACCAGTGGAATGCTTAAGGCTTTTATAACAGGAATAGAAAATCAAATAAATCACAGAGTCAAAATAATCAAATGTGACAATGGAACTGAATTTAAGGTATAAGGAGATGAATAGTTCTGTGAGACAGAAAGGGATTAAGAGAGAAATTTAGTGTTGCTAGGACTCCACAACAAATGGAGTAGCTCAAAGGAAAAAAAAAGAAAACATAATAGTGGCTTCTAGGATATGCTAGCTGAATTCAAAGTTACCTACTACCTTTTGGGCTGAAGCAGTTAATACTGCTTGTTATATACAAAATAGGGTATTAGTAATTATGCCTTACAACAAGACCCTTATGAACGTTTTAATGGTAGACCACCAATAATAAGCTTTATGAGACCATTTGGGTATCCTGTTACTATTCTTAATACCTTAGATCACCTAGGTAAGTTTGATGGGATGGCTGATAAAGGATTCTTTGTTAGATACTCTATTAATAGTAAAGCATTTAGAGTATTTAACAGTAGAACCAAGATAGTAGAGGAGATCTTGCACATTACTTTTTCTGAAAATAAAACCAAATGATGCAGGGGAGTGGACAAAATGATAGCTTTTTGCATATTGATACACTGTGTCAAAATCTATGAATTATAAGCTAGTTGTTGCAGGGAATCAAACTAATGATAATGTAGGTACCAAAGAAAGTATAGATGCAGGTCAAGCTGGGAAGAAAACAGTACCTAGTCATGAGTATATATTGCTACCATTATAGACTCTTGATTTACCTATCTCTTCAAGTCCTAAGAGATCAGACGATGAGGTTGCTGATGATGCTGGAAAGAAATCTACTAAGGATCCAACAAATGAAGGTGACAAGGATGATCAAGACTTAAGAGATGAATTTGAAAGAGAATTTGAAAGGTTGTTTGTTTAAAGGAAATAAGCTAAAATTAACATTAACAGCACTAACAGTATTTTTACTGTTAGTTCTCCTATTAATACTGCTGGAACAAAGGATGCTGATGATGAACTAATGATGCCTAATTTAGAAGATACTGGCATATTTGGTGATGCTTATGATGATGACAGAAATTTGTTGCTAGGACGGAGACATGGAATAACTTGTGTCTTTTATGTCTATCAGTTTATTGCCAACCACCGGGTTCACAAGGATCATCCAGTTAAAAGATATAGGAGATCTACATTCATCACCTCAAACAAGAAGGATGACCAAGAATTCTAAAGAACATGGTTTGGTGAGTTTAATTCAAAAGCAGAGGCGAACAAACCACAAAGATTTTCAAAATTGTCTATTTGCTTGTTTTATATCACAAGTAGAACCCAAGAAGGTGATTCAAGCTTTGACAGATCCAAGCTGGATAGAAGCAATTCAGGATGAGCTTCTACAGTTTTAAATAACAGAGGTTTGGACTCTTTTGGGCATATTTTTTGATTTACCATATGGTCAAGAGGGGCATTGGACCAAATGAGATCTAAGAAACAGAAAGATGAGCGAGGTATTATGGTTAGAAACAAGGCAAGGCTGATGCACAGGGTGCACTTAAGAAGCGGGGAATAGATTGCATGATGTGGTTTTTACTCCAAGTTGCTTAGGATTGAAGCAATTTAGGCTGTTCTTAGGCTTGCCTTATTCAAAGACTTTGTTGTGTACCAGTATGGATGTGAAGGAGTGCATTTCTGTATGGCAAGATTCGAAGAGGAAGTTTTATGTCTGGTCTAACTCTAGGATTTTAGGGTTTGAAGATCCAGAGTTCCCTGACAGAGTTTATAAGGTAGAAAAGGCATTATATGGTCTACATCAAGCTCCTAGAGCTTGGTATGAGACTTTATCTACCTATTTATTAGACAATGGATTTTAGAGAGGAACAATAGATAAGACTTTGTTCATTAAAAAGGTCAAAGGTGATATTCTACTAGTTCAAGTATATGTAGATGATATCATTTTTGGATCTACTAAGAAGAGTTTATGCACTGAGTTTGAGAAATTAATGCATAAGAAGTTCCAGATGAGCTCTATGGGTGAGCTTACTTTCTTCTTAGGACTACAAGTGACACAGAAAGATGATGGGATTTTCATTAGTCAAGACAAGTATGTAGATGAAATTTTGAAGAAGTTTGGTTTTTCAACTTTGAGGACGACAAGTACACCTATGGAGACTTCAAAGCCTTTGATGAAGGATGAAAATGCTGAAGATGTTGATGTTCACTTATATAGATCAATGATTGGCTCATTGATGTATTTAACATCTTCAAGGCCTGATATAATGTTTGTTGTATGTGCTTGTGCAAGATTTCAAGTCACACCTAAAGTTTCACATCTTCATGCTGTGAAAAGAATCTTTAGATACTTGAAAGGTCAACCTAAATTAGGCCTTTGGTATCCTAAGGACTCACCATTTGATTTGGAAGCTTATATTGACAGTGACTATGCTGGTGCAAGTTTAGATAGGAAATCCACAACAGGAGGTTGTCAATTTCTTCGAAGCATATTGATTTCATGGCAATGTAAGAAGCAAACTATAGTTGCCAACTCTACTACTGAAGCAGAGTATGTAGCTGCATCAAATTGTTGTGGACAAGTGTTATAGATCCAAAATCAATTGCTTGATTATGGATACAACTTTATGAACACCAAGATTTTCATTAACAATGAGAGACCATCTTGCATAGTTAAGAATCTAGTGTTTCACTCAAAAACTAAGCACATTGAGATTAGACATCACTTCATCAGGGATTCATATGAGAAGAGATTAATTTAGGTGATCAAGATTCACACTAATCACAATGTTGCAGACTTACTCACAAAGGCATTTAATGTTAGTCGTTTTTAATTTTTGACTACTAGCATTGGAATGCTTAATCTCTGAGGTGTTATTTGGGTAGATTGATGATTGGAATGGTTTAGAAATACTATTTGGATGAAATTTGGGTTTATACTGGTAACTCAAGACTTAATGCTGCAAGGCAAAAAGTTAATGCTGCTGGGTAAAAAGTTAGTGTTGCTAGGCAAAAAGTTGATGCTGCTGAGCTAAGTTAGTATTGCTAGGCATAAGTTAGTGCTGCCAGACTACTTACTACTGCCAGGTTACCGTTGAAGTTACAACTGCTGAGAAGAAAATATAATTTATTTATTTTAATTATAAAAAAAAACAATTTTTAATTTATAATATTAAAAAATGATTCTAATTAAACTCTTGTATTAAAAGATTTTTTATATTGTGAAAATAAATTTTTAGATAAATTTAATATAAAATTAATTAAAAATTATTTTTAAATATATTATTATAAATTAAATTAATTTTAAAAAAAATTTGAATATAAATAAATTTTTGTAAATTTTTTATTTTATAATTTTAAATTTATAAAATTAAATTAAATTATAATTGATTATATAAAAAAAAATATTTTATAAAAAATTTATTGTATATTTAATGATTATATTTAAATTTATTAAATATTAAAATATTTTTTTAATTTAAATAAAAAAATGTTTTATTTTTATTTTTTTAATATTTTTGTGTAAAATGAATTTTATTTTATTTTGGTTATTAAAAAATTATATTTTAATTTTTTGAGAATAATAAAAATATTGTTTATTTGTAGAAATTAAAATTAAATTTTTTTGAAGATAAATTTAATTATTATAAATTTTTTAAAAATTTTTAATAATAAAAAAATAATTTATATTATTTATATAATTATTTAAAATAAATTTAATATTTTTATATTATATTTTATTTTTAGTAAAAAATAAATAAAATTATATATATTATTTAATATTTAATAATATTGTATTGATAATAGTATTATTTAAAATTTAAAAATATTTATAATTAAAAATAATAATTAATTTTTATTTTTATTTAATTTTATGTGATTGAGGGGAGTTTTAATTTGCATTTATATGCACGCGATTAAGCACAAATGATGCTTGAAATGGTATGAACATGCAGCCAATGATGAAATTCCCAAGTTATGTTAGTTGGACACTAACTACTACTGGTAGTATAATTTGTGCTGCAAGTATAACTTAAATAACTAGCAATGTTAATGCTGTTAGTTATACTTTCTAACTGACTTGTTATAATTAAAAATGTAAAGAATGAATAGAAATAGTGACGTGAAAAATAGAAAGAGAGATTGTGAAAATAAAAACAAACATAGTGACATTGTGAGAAAAAGAATGAGAGAAATAGGTTAGAATGAAAAACAGAAAGAGAGAGAAGTGAAAAAAAAAAACAGATAGAGTGAATTAGGGAGAAGAAAGAAAGAGAGAAATAATGAGCGAAAACAAAAGAGAGATGTGCGAAAAGTAAAAACAGACAGAGTGATTCATGAGAAAAAGAATGAGAGAATAGTGAGAAAAAAAACAAAAGAGAGCTGTTAAATCAAAATTGATGATGAAAAAATAATTTTTGGAACTTAATTAGAATTAATGCCTGGTGACTCATATTTAATGCTAAAGTGCATAAAATTACTACTAAGAACTGCCAGGTTAAGTTTAATGTTTTTTAAGAGACATATGACTTCCTACTCTGCAAAGTGTTATTAATGCTTGCCAAGCATACACTTACTGCTGCCAGACTTAGTTAATGCTGCCAGTTTAAGTTAATGTTGTTGAGGAGGATTTCATAAATACTTCGATTAAGGGTTTCAATCACTCATTCGATCAATTTTACACTTGAAAACTCTCTAATCATAAACGCCAAATCAATTTATCTTTCATCATCAAACCCAACACAAATGGAAATGTCGAACCTAAAGTATGCTGAAACTCACAATATGGTTGCGTTTTTTGGAGAAACCTCGAATAAAGTGATGGTTATGAGGAATAATTGATTTTCTGAATGCAAGTTCTGATCATATATTCGCAACGTGGGTGAATCCCCACCATCTATACTTCAAAGCATAAGCTGTTCTACTAAGGCAAAGACTTCAATGGGGAAGTCAGATAACAAGCCCTAGTTAGATTAGAAGAAGGTGATCGAACACTAGATACGAGTGTGAGAAGAGCACTTTTTTTGAAAAAAAAAAAAAAAAAGATGCTGAATGTACGGAATGTCTACCGAATGCTACCATTTTTGCAGAACTGAAAGAATGGGTATGAAATCTTACACAATACCTTTACATTCTATAAAGCATTCTTTTCACACTCAATAAATTTTCTATCCGATACAAATCAACAATGCCTTAGTGCTGAAGACTAGCGCTTTAAACGAATTTATAGCACATAGTCCTATACTATCTTCCTGTCTGCCACAAAACCAAAAATTTAACTTCCATTACATATTTATAATAACCGTGAGAACTTGGAGGGTGGGGTTAAATTTCTAATGTATCCAAGTTTTTGCTTGTTTACTAGATAAACAATTTGGATATGGAATTGACCAACACATAAAGAAATTTATTTACACCCTTCTCACACTAAGAAGGTCTTTGCTAATATGAAAAGAGAGAAGAAAATGTTTTTTTCTGGGAGGGTTACCCCTTTATTTGAAACTATGATAGTTCAAGCTCCTGAAGAATTAGGTGAGGGTTCAGAAATACCAACTGATCCTCAACACTTACTCACTATTATTCAACCATCTACATCACAGCCCCAGAAGAAACAACCAAGAAGGAAACAAAGGAAAGACATTGAGGTTCCTCAACCCAGTGGTTTTACAGAACCTATCACTGATGAGGCTGCTAATGAGGAGCATGTACATGTACATTCCAATGATCCACTACTCAGTGGTGAGGATAGATTGAAACTGAATGAATTGATAAAACTTTGTACCAACTTGTCAAAAAGAGTTCTTGATTTAGAGAACACAAAGACATCTCAAGCTGCAGAGATTGCTAAATTAAAGATGAAGGTCAAGAAGCTAGAAAGAAGAAGTAAGTCAAGAACTCCAAGGCTTAAAAGGTTAAAGAAGGTTGGTAGAACTACAAGAATAGAATCCTCTGAAAATGAAGGTTTGGGTGCTCAGGAGGATGCATCCAAACATGGGAGGAAAATTGCTGATTTTGATGCTGATGCAGAGTTACTTTGTGTAACACCCCGCTAAACACGGAGTGTGACAACACAATGCACAAGCACATGGTATAGCACAACACCACACATTAATGTAAAAGAAACAATACATTATTATAATATTTGTCTTAGCCGAACAAGCTAACCTCATTTTGACTAAGACTAGGTCTATTTATACTAAAAGAATTTGCCTTTTAGGGCTTTCTATTTGGGCTTTTTACATCTTGGCCCTTATACATAATAAACATTAAATAACATAGTCTTTCGAGCTAGACTTTTGTCTTGTAACTTCGAGTGACCGAAGCTTCTTTGTTTGGGTCCATTTATGTGATCCTAACAAAACCCATTTATAAATAAGTCCTGGTGACAAAAGTCTTGTGAATCAATCATATTACAAGTCCCGCCCATACAAAACTTGTAATATATATACATTTACCTACTCCTCCATGATAAAGAACAAGTCTCAAAATATAGTTTATAAAAAAAGACATCATGGCTAGAGTCATATGAATTTATCCCAATACAAGTCTCGCCCATACAAGACTTGTATCGTATAAATTCACACACAATTCCATAATATACATATATGCCCAATAATATAATGTCTAAATGTTCAAAGCCACTTGGTTAATATTAAAGTAAGAAGTGCAAGTAAAATGTCCACACGTAAAATATAGTGTTAATGCACAAATGAACGACTGCCCCTATATAGAAATATTATGCAAATTTCCTGAACAGTGGAACGAGATGTTGGACGACCTCTAATAGCATTATCTACAATATCTACACTCCTGAACAGTGGAGCGCAACAAGTACGTATAAATTGGGTAAGAACTGGAACCCAATGGGGTACTTAAAGAGGTGAGGGGAAAGAACAGGATCCCACACACCTAACACTATATCCATGCACCTTACGTATTTACACAGAATACGCAAAGTCTCGTTTTACTAAAAGTCACACGTATTAAGTTTAATATTAACCAAGTCTTACATATTATAAAAATAATATGCGAAATCCAACAATGTACAAATCATACGTATATCATAAGATAATAGGCAAAGTCTCGATATGGCAATTGATAGATTTAAAAATCAGTTCCTAGTATGCAATAATCCCCAAAATAGAGAGAAGTAAAACAGGGATCTTGCAAATACTAAAAAGCATTTATCAAGTTCAAAAATTATTCAAATAGTTCAAAATATCCAAAAAGTCCATATAGTCCAAATAGCTTAAAATGTCCAATTAGTCCAAAATAGTTCATCTAGTCCAAAATGTTTTTAAAAAATCTCCAAATAGCTCAGACAGTCCAAAGTAGTTTAATAAGCCACGCGCATATAAAATAATTTGCAAAGTACGCTCAAATATTTCTTAAATCAGTAACATTCATGCAAATCACCCCAAAAACGTATAAAACATTTAGAAAAAGGGGGTCGTGAACTCACCTTTAGCAAAGCGATGGCACTAACGGGAATTAAGCGATGAAAAGTCGAGATAATAAGATGACGTAGCCGAGAATTCCTTAGAAGCAACCTAAAAATAATGTTGCGTCTTAAGACTTATAAATATTACACAAATAAATATAAATAAGATTTTATAAAGTTTTTATAACTTTAGCATTATATTTAAAGTTTTAGCTTTTATAATAATTGGGCAGAAAAAAAAATGTCCAATTTAACACTCATAAGCCCAAAAACAATTATCCAAATTAATACTTATAAGCCCAACAACAAATACCCAATCTTACCCTTATAAGCCCAAATACATGTGGGCTGTCCAAATTTTCATATTTCATCTAACTTTACGGGCCCGTATCTCCTAATTCGTAAATAGTCTCGGATCAGTGTTTATGTCTACGGAAAGATAAACGAGTCTATTTTTTCGATATGTGGGTCCGACCACTTCGGGTTTTGTAAAAAAGAGGTCATATGGTCGATTTTATAACAAGTCCTAAATCTGTGATTTTAAAAAAAATTACTGCCTCGGGAAAACGGACGTATCTCCTAAACTGTACATCCGTTGGGGCCGATTCAAACGGACGTATCTACAAGTTTTAGTTTTACCAAAATAGTGACTTCTATATAAAAATTTAAAGTAATAGTCAAATTAAATGTAGTGTGCAGTTTCCGAACACTTTCACCGTTTATTTCACTTTTATCAAGTTTTCTAGTCCCAAACCATGAAGTAGAATGCTAAAATTTATACAAATAATCAATTAAGTATAAAAATACATTTCAATACAGAAAATACATCAAGAATAAAATAAATTACAAGGAGAAATTATAAAGAAACACTTGAAACAATAATCTTACAAGAAGATAAAAAAGATGGAGATTTATAACAAAATAAACCCAGTTCTTGATCTAGCTCTATATTCACCCAACTATTCTAGCAATAAGCCTTTTTAGCCAATAATAATACTATATATTCTCTTTACTTCAACCCTTAAATATCTTAAATAAACCATTAGAAGACCACAACTTTACCACAATCAATATAACCCTTAAATAATCTTTTTAATCTTCATTTAGCCCTTAAATAATCATGAAAATCAGCCCCTAACCTTTGAGAAATAATGATGTTTGATGATGTTTGAGAAATGGAATTTAGTTCGTACACTTGTGGAAATGGATATTGTTCAGCCAATCCTTCACGACATCATGCTTTGGTTTCAACCAGTAGCATCTAAACGTACATTTCAGGTTGTAGTAGGAAAGATGCTTCTTGCTGCTACTTCATATTTCATATGGCGTGAAAGAAATAACGGGTTGTTTAAGGATACTAGAAGACCTCCAGAGGAAATTAGAGATCTAATCATGATGACGGTTAGGCTCAAGCTCATATCCTTCAGATTCAAGATCACACCGAGGGTGCAAAGACTGCTCGCGTTATGGAAGATGCCTTCAAACTTTAGATTATATGGGGTAGAATAGGATCATGTTTTTGTAATGTTTAGTTTGGGGTTTGTGGCATGTCACAAACGGCCTAGTTAGTAGTTTAATCTTTGCTTGAGGTTAATGTGACATTCAGTCACATTCCATTGTACTTTATTTGCGGTGATTAATACAATTTTATAGGGGTAACCCTTTACCAAAAAAACTAGTCTTGATAACCTTCACTTGGATAGTATTTTAATAAGAAAAGTTTATGGATTTGGTGATGTTGGTGGATGTAGGAAACGGCAAGAGAGGAGCCAAGAGATGTGTATTTTTTTTGTTATGCCAATATGAGATGGTAGAGAAGTAGTAGATTATTAGCATGTAAAGAGAATGAGACAAGTGTCTTTTAAGGATATAAGATGAAGACACATATATGAATTTGGCTACCACATGGACATGTATCCATGTGGTTCAGCCGGAGGGGGCACAATGTTTATTGTTTGTTAAAATTTTTAATAGGTAGGTAGTATTAAGGCTAGTGTATGAAAAGGTAGTGTACTGCAAAAGTTTAGACGTGTAAATACGAAGAGAAAACGCAAATTTTAAATATAAAATTACAACGTATAGGACACATATGTAAAATAATAAAAATGCATAGATCATGAAGACTAATATTTAGTCTTAAGTCAGGTTCACGTTTAATATACGTTTTACGGCGCACACGGGATAACCTACCCGGTTACCCGTAAAAGTTAATTTATGTCAAAATAAAAATATAT
Source organism: Tanacetum coccineum (assembly GCA_026074375.1). NCBI lineage: Eukaryota > Viridiplantae > Streptophyta > Magnoliopsida > Asterales > Asteraceae > Tanacetum > Tanacetum coccineum. The sequence continues at coordinate 17,684 of BQNB010007980.1, read as the reverse complement.
AGTAAATGTACGAGGTTAAATAATAACCTAAAAACTATAGATCGTTGGTCGAATGCACGCTCGTAATCGAGGTGAAATAAAAAGACAAATCCAAGTCAAAATGACCCGACAAGCACAAAATAATTTACACAAGTAAAATTAGTCAAAGACGTTATAACAACGCTAATGGTTGTTAACTTGAGCTTGACGGTTGTCACAGCTTTCTTCTTTCTACCATGCGTGTGGTGTATATTCTAACTATACCAATGCCTAAAGATGGTGAGGATGCTACTGTGGAACATATCCGGAAAAGGAGCAAATGGGAGAATGATGACTATGTGTGTCATGGTATCATTCTCAATGGTATGTCTGATTCCTTGTTTGATATTTACCAAAATGTTGAATCTGGAAAAGAACTATGAGATTCCTTAGAAGTCAAATATATGGCTGATGATGCATCAAGTAAGAGTTCCTTGTAAGTGATTTCACCAATTACAAAATGACTGATTCAAGACCAGTTATGGAACAATACAATGAACTTCTTGGTATACTTGGTAGATTTACACAACATAAAATAAACATGGATAAGGCTATACAAGTCTCTTGTATCATTGATAAACTCATTTCTTCTTGTAAAAGTTTCAAGCATACCTTGAAACATAAGAAGGATGAATTAACTCTTGTTGAGTTGGGTAGTCATCTGCGTATTGAGAAGTCCCTCAGGGTGCAGGATAGTGATAAGCCAAAGGGCAACAATGTTTCTGGTCCTTCAATTGTCAATATAGTGGAGCATAACAACTCCTCTAGGTATACTGACAATAGGGGTACACATAAGCATCAGGCTGATACCAAAGTTAGTCCTAATAATAAGTCAAAACTAACTTGTTGTAAGTGTGAGAAACCTGGACACTTGGTTCAGTAAATGGTTGACAACAAAGCCAATGGTTCAGGCACATGGTTCAGTGAATGGTTCATTCAACTCGCTAAAGGTCATATCATGTTTAATAAATCTTTTTAGGTTTATTATGTTATATATATATATATATATATATATATATATATATATATATATATATATATATATATATCTGAGACGTACTTTGTGCAGGATAATGATGTTGCGTGGTGGGTTGACTCAAGAGCAACTGTTCATGTGTGTAAAGATAGATGTTGGTTCAAGACTTATGAGTCTCTGAATGATGGATCTATTCTTCATATAGGAAATCAGTCAACAACCCTGGTGCATGGACGTGGTTGTGTAGATCTTAGATTTAGTTCTGGAAAGATTGTTTTCTTATTTAATGTTTTGCATGTTCTTAATATTAGGAAGAATTTGGTTTCAAGTAGTATTTTGAATAATTGTGATTATAAACAAGTGATTGAATCTCATAAATTTATTTTATCCAAACATGGTGTGTTTATTTGTTTTGGTTATTAAGTAATCAAATGTTTAGGCTTAATATTGTTAATGGTAATATTGATTCAGCCTTTATGTCAACCTCTAAAATGAACGATTTAATACTATGACATGCTAGACTGGGCCATTTCCACTATAAGAGGATGCAAGATATGTCTAATGATGGGTTAATCTGACTTTTGACATGGACACTGAAAAGTGTAAGACTTGCATGCTGACCAAAATAACTAAGAAACCATTTTAAAATGTAAAACGTGAAAGTGAAGTTTGGAGATGATCTATAGTGACCTATGTTATTTGCATGCTACTCCCTCATTAGGGAATAAGAAATACTTTGTGGCATTTATTGATGACGCTTCTAGATTTTGCTATGTTTATTTATTACATACTAAGGATGAAGTATTAGATAAATTTAAAGTATTTAAAACTAAAGTCGAATTGCAACAATGGTTCCTGATCAAAAGATTCAGGACTGATATGGGAGGTAAGTACATGAATACTTTATACTTTTAGTTTGTTGGTATAATCCATGAAGGACTGCTCCCTATACTCCATAACAAGATGGTATATCTGAAAGGAAAAATAGAATGCTGAAAGAAATGGTTAATTCCATGTTGTCCTATTCAGGGCTGAGTCAAGGGTTCTAGGGTGAAGCTATGTTAACGGCTTGCTATTTATTAAATATGGTTCCCAATAAAAGGAACATGATTACCCCTTATGAACTATGGACTAAAAAGAAACCAAACCTAAACTACCTCGGGGTTTGGGGTTGTAGGGCAGTTGTAAGACTCCCAGATCTAAAGCTGAAAACTTTGGGTAAATAGGCATTAAATGCATCTTCGTTAGATATGCTAAGCATTCCAAGGCTTTTAGGTTCTATGTCATTGAACCTAATGAATCAGTTTCAATTAACTCAATAATTAAATCAAGGGATACTATCTTTGATTAGAATAGGTTCTCATCAGTTCATAGACCAAGTCAAAGGTCCTTGATATATAGAATTAAAGACATTGGTGGTTCAGTGGTCCCTGAAGAGGTCACTGAAGAGGTTATAGTTCAACAACTTGAACCTGAGCTTAGAATAGAAAAAGGAATAGGACTCCAAAAACCTTTGGACTTGAATTTCAATTATACTTAATTAAAGGAACAAAGGATGAGGTCTTTGTGTAACACCCATATTGCTTTAATGTTGAGGATAAGTCCAAAACATTTCATGAAGCAATGGAGTCTCATGATGTTGCTTTCTGGAAAGAAGCAATCAATGATGAGACGGATTCCATCATGGGCAACAACACTTGGGTCTTGGCTGATCTACCACCTGGTTGCAAATGGATTTTAAAAAAGAAAATGAAGGTAGATGGAACTATTGAAAAGTTCAAGGCAAGGCTGGTCATTCAAGGCTTTAGACAAAAGTCAGGGATAGACTACTTTAATACTTATGCTCTGGTGGCACGTATCAATACCATAAGACTTCTAATTACTTTCGTATCAATTCACAATTTGATTATTCATCAGATGGATGTGAAAACAACATTCTTAAATGGTGAACTGGAAGAGGAGGTCTATATGAACCAACCCTAGGGCTTTATCATGCCTGGCAATGAAAACAAGGTGTGTAAACTGATTATGTCCTTATATGGACTAAAACAAGCACCTAAGAAATGACATCAAAAGTTTGATGAAGTGGTTTTATCTAATGGTTATTTGCTTAACCAAGCTGACAAATGTGTGTATAGCAAAATTGATGAAACTAAAGGAGTCATCATTTGTCTATATGTTGATGACATGCTGATCATTGACACTGACCAAGTTCAGGTTGACATGACAAAGGAATTTTTGTCATGAAGGTTCTTCATGAAATACATAAGAGAGGATGATCTTATCCTTGGCATAAGGATTAAACTCTAAAGTAATAGGATATCAATTTCTCAGTCTCATTATATTGAGAAGGTACTAAAAAAATTCAATTACTTTGATTGTACTCCAGTGAGTACTTTTATGGATACAAGTGAGAAGCTGATGCCCAATAATAGTCAAGTTGTATCTCAACTAAAGTATTCTAGGGTAATTAACTGCTTAATGTATGCCATGACTTGTACAAGGCCTGATATTGATTTTGCTATGGGTAAACTTAGTAGGTACACTAGTAATCCTAGTACTCAGAACTGGCAAGCAATTCATAGGGTACTAAAGTATCTAAAGAAAACTATGCATTATAGTTTGTCATATATTGGACATCCTTTGGTTCTTGAAGGATACATTGATGCAAGTTGGATCAACAATACTGAAGAAAATTCATCTACCAGTGGCTAGGTATTCTTGCTTGGTGGAGGTGCAATTTCTTTGGCATCCAAGAAGCAAACTTGCATCACCAGTTCAATAATAGAATCTGAATTTGTGGCTTTATCAGCTGCTGGTAAGGAAGCTGAATGGTTGAGAAACCTGATCCTTGAGATTTCTTTGTGGTCTAAACCTATAACACTTATTTTTATCTGTTGTGATAGTGCAGCTACATTGGCAAAGGCTTATAGCCAAATGTACAATGGGAAGTCTAGACACTTAGGTTTCAAGCATAGCATGATTCGTGAACTTATCATGAATGGGGTGGTATCTATAGAGTTTGTGAGGTCTCAACAAAACTTAGCTGATCACTTGACGAAGGGATTGGCTAGATACTTGGTTATAAAGTCTGCTAAAGGGATGGGTTTAAAGTCCAACTTAGTCATTGAATGCTAAGACACCCAACTCCCCCCTGAGGAAACTTGGGAGCTGAGTTGAATGCGGAAAGTTAAACGTTCAGTGGACAAAAGCACATGTATTTACATATCATCCTAAGGATGTGCTTGTACCTGCGGAAGAGGAGGATGAAGTCTTTACTTCTCAATGGTTAATATCTTTGAAAAAGTGCTTAGTAGGAGCATGAATAAAGAGGAACCACCTATGTGAATGTTAAGGTTTTGCCGCTTTAGTGAGCTATGTACTTTTTGCTCTTATAACATTTATGAATAGGATATGGACACATGGCTTATTTGTGTCATGAGCGTTTAAGTATTAAAAAACTTGTGTGTATTTTATCTTCATGTATTCAAATGGATTGAAGGGTTCAATTCTTAGAACACTCTGATTCTCTAATATTTGAACGTGTAATGTACTAAGATGGAAATTCAATCCTCATGATATTTTCGTTTATGCACATGTTTTGTTTTATGTTTAATTTTCGTGCAAAAGGAATTGTACTAAATTAGGAGGATTGTTAGAAATTTAGTTCAATTGTTGGGCTTAATTCATACCGAATAATAGGGATGGAGGTACGGAGTGTACACCTATATGTCACTAAACACCCTGACTATGATAGTGGTGAAATGAAATTCAAGTCACTGATGATGTTCAGTGGGTTAACACTCTGAACTAAACAATGTTCATTAGTCTGATGGCTTTAGCTTTGTACTCCCTGAGTAGTAAGCTAAAGGACACTTTAGTTTGTATGCTCTTCAGTGAGCTAGTTGATCAGGTTGTTGAAGAAAGACTTAGCAGAAATGAATTCAAATACTTGTAACGGCTTTGACCTATTCAAGTGGCAGTTATTACTACATTAATGACCATGTTTAATTGGTCGTATAACAACTATTCCTAAAATCATAGAGGATATAATGGTGCAATTAATGAGCCGATTAATTATCATAATACTATGATTAGGGTTTTGAGTGATATCTCCTATAAATAGGAGATTACAGTTTGCATGGTGAGACACACAGAAAAGCAAAACACTTAGAAGCGAAGGGTTCTTGATTTGTGCCTAAAACAAGAACAAACGCGTGTAACTCAGGCATAGGGTCGAATAATCTTCTTTGGAAGTGATTACACGACTTCAAGTGATATCCGATAACTTTCATTGGTAATTAGTTAGTTATTGATTATCTTTAACCGACTGGGAAACAAGCAAAGATACCAACAAATTTCACATAACGTTCTATTGATATCATAATGCAAAAGACCCATTGATTGTTGGTGATTAAATGTTTCCTGTGGTGATGTGGTGTTTTATTTGTTCTATTTTTTGCTTTTTTTGTTGTTTGTGTATGTCTGCCCTTGATTTGCCACTTTAAGTGGTGTGAATACCTGGGAACTTCTTTCTTTCTCTTGCCTATTTTGTTTATTATTTGTCATTATGTTTATGCATGGTTATACCGATGATGCATATGAGCTTGTTGATAATAATGTTACTTTGATTAATAAACTTGATGTGAGTAGTCCTTTGCATTTACATCCTAGTGATCTGATACTTTGACTTTTGTATCTGTGAAACTAAAAAGAACTAAAAATTATCAAGTGTGGTCTTGTGCTATGCTTCTTGCTTTAGAGGGTAAAAATAAAATTGGTTTCATTGATGGTACATGTAAAAGGTCAAACAATGATGAAGTTTTAGGCAGGCAATAGGATAGAGTAAATGTTGTTGTATTAGGTTGGATTTTAAACTCACTTTCTTAGGATTTGTTTCTTGGTTAATTTTTAAAAAAAAGGGCTAAACATGTTTGAGAAGAGTTAAAAGAAACTTATGATAAGGTTGATGGGTCAGTGACATTTAATTTGCATCATAAAATCAACTCATATTTCAAATTGGGTCATCTATTGCTGATTACTATCATAAACTTAATGCACTTTAGAAACAATTCGATGCATTAGTTCAACTATCTAGATGCACTTGTCATGCTGCAAAGGCTTTAAACACATAATCAATTAATGAAACTAATGCAGTTTTTGATGGGCTTGGATGATTCTTACATGCAAACTAGAAGTAATATTTTGTTTAGGGGACCCCTTCTTGACACCAAGAATGCTTATGCAATTATTTCTAGTGAAGAGTCTCACATAGTTGTTGTTTCTGATAGTAGTTCTAGAACCTCTCAGAGGTCTCAAGCTTCTTCTTTTGTTTTTAATGTAACTAATTGATGCAACTTCCAGAGGAATCAAACCTCTGATAATGGACCTAGACCTAATGCCACATACAAACATAATAATAATAATAATGATAATAACAATAATAATAATAATGACCTAATGCCACATACAAAAATAGTAATAGTAATAGTAATAGTAATAGTAATGTCACATACAAACATAATAATAATAATAATAATAATAATAATAATAATAATAACAATAACAATAATAATAATAACGACCTAATGCCACATACAAAAATGGTAATGGTAATGGTAATAGTAATGGTAATAGTAATAGTAATGGTAATGGTAATGGTAATGGTAATGGTAATGTGATGTTATAATATATAAAATTAAATTTAATAATAAATAATAATAATATTTCACACGTGTTACGCAAACGGTCGAATCTACTTTTTCTCTATCTACTCGACAAATGGTTTTATGGCAGTCTCAAATAAAAGATCATACTTCTGACAGGCTTAGGGTTGTTCTGATCTATGGGTTGGGACAGACTATAAATGGCAGGACTTACCTGTGTGTATTATGTTATCGTTTGGGTGTTCCCTTATTCGTTGTTCCAAAGTCATGCTCAGCTTGCTCCAGGGTCTTTGTGGCAGATATTTATGGAGATCATGTTGTATCGTGTGCTGATATTATTGGTATCAAACATCGACATAACATTATGTGTGATACCCTTGTCGACATTGTATCCGGTCTGGGATTTTAGCTGGTAAAGAAGTTGATATTGGGCTTGGTGGAGGGCGGGACAAATTCTTACGTCCAGAAGTTGATATTGTTGTGGCCTTTGATGTGAGAAATTTTATTTTTTAGTTAAGATTTGAATCCGAAAAATGTTCTCGGGACTGGTAATCAATGTGGAGATTTATACTATTTCAATGATCAAGGTATTAAAAGTAATTTGACTGATTCTTATTTTAAAAGTTGTTTATCTCAGTATGACGGGCATTGCAGGCTTGGTCACCCTGCATAACCAGTCATAAATGTTCGAAAAAACAAACTGCAGATTGATTCCAAAGATCAAAATGTTGTTGTGAAATCTGTCATAGGGCTAAACATACTAAGAAACCTTTTTCTTTAAGTGATCATGTTTCTTTTGCTAAGGGGATCTTGTACATTTAGACTTATGGGGACCTTACAGGGTTACTAGTACTGAGGGTTAAAAATATTTTTTTGCTTGTTTTGGATGATTACACAAGAGTTGTATGGGTTTATCTTATTAAAACAAAAGATGAAGTACCTTATTATAATATTGTCTTTAATAACTTGATTCAAAATTAGTATAATAAAAAAGGTAAAAGTTTTCAAATGAGATAACGGTATTGAATTTGTTAATCAAACAGTAAATAAGTTTTGTGCTGATAAATGCATTATTCATTAGACTTCTTGTGCTTATACTTCACAACAAAATGGCATAGCTGAGAGGAAACATGGGCATCTTTTAAATGTGGCTAGATCCCTTCTGTTTTAGGGGGATAAACATTGAGGTTGTAGACTAAATGTATTATAGCTGCTACTTATCTTATTGACAGACTGCCCTCTTCTATGCTAAATGGAAAATTACCATATGAGCTGATTTATAAAAAAAGTCCTACTCTCTCTCACTTAAGAATGTTTTATTGTTTTTGTTTTGCTACCATTGTCAATAATCATGATATTTGATGACATCAAATAACGTATATTTTATAGCATCATTTATCCCATGTTATTAACCCATTTTGTATAGTTATTGCAAAGAATTGTTACTTAATCATTTATATTTGAGAATTGCAGTAATTATGGAGTAATTGGTGAAAGATAGCAAAAGGCGCGCATTCTGAAGCTTAAATGAAGATATTTTGAGGATTACTATTCTGAAGACCAATACGTCGTATCCATTAAGGAAGATACGGCGTATCCGTGCCTGCACTCACCAAAGACCACAGAGGAATAAGCTCAATACGCCGTATCCAGAGATACTCAATACTCCGTATTCAAAATATGGAATCAATGTAATATTCTGGAAGATATCAAGCGTGGTCCCTACTCCAAAAAATCACCAATATGCCGTATCCAACACTTGGATACGCCGTATCCAACCGACTTCCAGACCTTATAAATAGAAAACAAAACAAAAAAACAAGTTTTAAGGGTGCTAAATCATTTTCTTTCTATCTTTCTAGCTTTTTGCTTATTGGTATAGCTTATTGTTGTGAAATGGGTTAAAGTTTTGGGATAACAAATTCCATAGGAGACATCATGTAATTCCATATACTTTAGTAATCATTCAGTTTTTGGTATCATTCGTTAACTCGGTTAGTTTACCTTGGCTAAATTATTACTCTTCTATTTATTATGATGTTTGAAGGCTAATACCTTCGGGTATTAGCCATTATTAAGAAGACCTGAATGTTTGCTATTTGTTTATATTGATTTCTTGATTTATCGTTGAGTGCTTGTTTATGTTTATCAATTTATACTTGTTTACGCGCTTTTGTATGCGACCTATCATTCAACTGGATCTAGCAAAGTGGACCAAGCGGATCTAGAGTCCGGGATAGCTCTCCATATAGTAATTTATACACCTAGAATAATAGTTACACAAATATTGTCCTTCTAAGTCTGTGTCTAGGATACGCTTCAGGCTTAACTAGTTAATTGGATATTGCCAATGGTTTATTGATCGTGTTGACTAGCAGGTGACCTAGATAATTCAACAAATAACGTTCTGATTCCATTGGATAGTTGGACAAGTGGACTACTAGTGTATAGATTGCCATTAAGCGGTAAGTGGGTAAAGTCTCTATAAGCTAGGGTTTAACAAGATCACCATTGCTTTAATCCCTAAGATAGATTATAATCAGCAAATAAGGATGCTTTATGCGGATGCTTTAATTGTGACAGAATTAATGTGTCTAGGTCTTAGGATGATGTAACGCCTAAGTCTTAAGAATGATATGCCACCTCGAGAGAATAAATCATTGCACTTAATAAACAAACCAACATTCTAATCGGATTAATAATGGTTAATATAGTTTTCTTATATAAGGTTTGATCACTCTTTTATCTTTTGTCTATTACCTTGAGTAGGTAATAGTGTATTGAATTGATGGTAGTCACCAACCAAACCGTGCTAGTCTCTCAGGCTGAAAACCCCCATTTTCCTGTTAGAATTAGGATTTAGACTGACATAGGTTTAACATAGGATTAGAATAGAATTAACATAGATTAGATAACTAAGATATTAATTAAATTGATAGATTTAACCTCGCTCTCTGTGATCGACACCCTACTTACCACGAAACTACTACCGATCGGGTACACTGCCCGTTAAAGTGTTGTTTTTAGTTGAGTTGGCAAAATATAAATTTGAAATTTGAAACAATAAAATATACACCACACAATGACACATCAATTATATAATCTAAGTTGATAAGCAAAACTGATAAGATAGGATATAATAGGGTTACAACATAAGCTTGAGATTAAAAAGATCATAATCATACCAAACACTTATTCATTCTTATAACTTCACCAAGTAGTCATGTGAGAATTAACCTCTCGTGGCTAAGGAGTTCATAACATAACTTGATTCAATGAAAAACTTCATTATTGTAATAAACTAGGATGATGTTCTTCTTCGTTCTTGGTTGTTTGATCTTGATTCTTCAAAGGGTTTGGTGTTTATGCTTGGGAAATGATTGGAAAGGATTGTTGTATGTGTGAGATGATTGATGAGTATAAAGGAATGATGAAATTTGTGAGATTTTGTGGCTCTATTTATAGGCTAATTTCAGGGGAGAAGTGTGGCGCACAAGATAAATTATGCGACGTACTTGGTGATTAAATGCGAAGGTAATTTAATGTTTATTGAAGAGGTATGGCGCACAAAAGTATTTGTATGACGTACTTAGGGTGTTAATGCAGTAGTATTTATGGCTTCATTTATTCTTCTTAACCAGTAGGAAGTGCGGAGCATAATCTTGTAATTGCGGCATACTTGAGGAGTTAATGCGTTAATTTGACTAAGTCTTTAATACTTTGTCTTTAAGGAGAAGAACGGCGCACAATTGATAAGTGCGACGCACATTTGCACTTTTAGCTTGAGACTTTAACTTTTTCTTGCATCTTGATTTCCGAAGTGTATAAGTATTCGATCTTTGTCTATTTTAAGCTCGGAATGTCTTCAAGTGAACCTGCAAGTATTTCATGCTATTAAGTATTGAAAGTTCATGAGAAATGATAAAATATGAATAAATAATGCCACGTAAAACATGTATAATTAGGGCGTTATCAAATCCCTCCACACTTAGTTGTTGCTTGCCCTTAAGCAATCAAAACGAGAAAATAAGATCATTTATCGTGACATGGAGAAAATTTAGATTTTTACAAGAGCTTGCATATTAACTTAACTTTTTAGTCATAGACATATAACATAGCACCTTACAGGGAAATGTGTTTGATTTGTAATTCACTCGAGCCACTCAGATAGGGTTTACATATTTCTGTGGAGACACTCAATTGTACAAACATAATCTAGACAACTACCATATGCTTGTACTTGACACATAAACATGACCAAAGGGTGAAATTTGATACTGATGAGGGATAATAGTATATACAGATCTTCATGTACCAGAACGTAAGCCTTTATTTCTTTGAACTACTATATATATGTATTTTTCTTCTTTTTTTCATAACTAAGGCTTGGCACAGAACTTCTTCTTTCAATTTTAACTTCTTCATTTAGGTATTTTAGCAACTTAGCACTAGAGGGAGTGCTTGCAAGAACAGTAACTTGTGAAATTAATAACATATAGGCTTCGGTCTAGTAAATGATGATCAAGCACAAGTTCTAGAGCTTCTAAATTACCGGCTCTCTCAATATAATTATCAACCAATACCACTATTCCAGAAAAGGCGACAAATTACAAATACACAGCCGTAACGACGGATGAGACACTTGCAATTGCATTCAGACCTTAACTCGAACAGGATAAAGGCATCAATTATCTTAGGTACCAAAGGTAGATACTCGAATTTATAAGGCTTAGAATTCTCACAATTTAGAAGACTAGGGTGTGCTAGTTATAATGTCATTCCGGTTAGACTTGCCTTACTAAGAGCATTTTTTATATTTTAAAAGCATATTTATATAAATTTAGATTTCGTAATAAAATTAGTTATAAAATTTTTGGCAGGGCAAACACGGAAGGATATGATTAATTTTTCTTATTTGGCTCCCCTCCACACTTAAGTTGAACATTGCCCTCAATGTGATAACTGATAATTAAGATAAAATATGGAAAATTAAGGAAAAACGGTACTTCTTGGGGCATAAAGATATATAGCTGCGAGAGAGCTATCCTTGAGCAGAATTCATAGTTTTCCAATCTTTAAGCTATTACCTGCATAAAAGTAAATACAAAAACACACAAAAAGAAAATATTTTTGTTTTTTTAGAAAAATAAATAAAGGATATAAATAGAGTTGTATGAAGGAGGGACTCCTCCACACTTAAGTAAAGCACGGGTTGCCTCCCGAGAAGCACTTAATTTTTAAGAGAGTCGTTAGCTAGACTCCTGCTTATGGAGTTTATTCTTTCAGAAAGAAAGGAGTGACTGCTTCTCTTTGGTTATTATAATTTTCTTCTTCATGATATAGTTTGAGTCGATGGCCATTAACAATAAATGTTTTTCCATCTTTTCCATATAATTCAACATATCCGGATGGATATTGATATTTCACCACGTATGGTCCTAACCAGCGAGATCAGAGTTTCGGCTGTTTGAATTTATACTTTGAGTGAAAAAGCATAACCTTGTTTCCATGTTTGAATTCTTTTCTTATTCTTAGTTTTCTATCATGCCAGACTTTGGTTCTTGCCTTGTATAATCGAGAGTTTTCATAGGTTTGATGTCTAAGTTCATCTAATTCGTGTAACTGAAACATTCTTTTCTCACCAGCAGCGATGAGATTTGGATTGCAATTCTTTAGTGCCCAGTATGAACGGTGTTCGATTTCAAATGGCAGGTGACAATTTTTTCCATATATGAGTTTGTATGGTGTGGTACCGGTTGGTGTTTTGTAAGCAATACGAAAAGCCCACAGAGCATCATCAAGTTTTCTTGACCAAATAGCAAGATTGTATTTAACAGTCTTTTTAAGAATTCTTTTGAGGGCTCTGTTTGTGTTTTCAACTTGACCACTTGTTTGAGGGTGGTATGATGTGGAGAAATGGTGATTAACTCCACATCTTTTTATAGTCTTTTCCATTATCTTGTTGCAGAAGTGAGTACCTCGGTCGCTTATTAGAGCTTTAGGCATTTCGAATCGGCAAAATAGTTTCTTTAGAAAAGTGATAACCACTCGGGCATCATTGGTTGATAAAGCTTGAGCTTCGGCCCATTTAGATACATAATCGACAAGAACAAGAATGTATTCAAACTTATATGATTTTAGGAATGGTCCTATAAAGTTGATACCCAAAATATCAAAAATTTCACACTTGAATGTTGTTTAAGGGCATCTCATCACGTTTTGATATATTTCCCTTTTTTGACATGCTTCGTAAAGTCGAACAAGTGTATGAGCTTCCTTTATGATTGTCAGCCAGTAAAATCCTGAATCTAGGACCTTTTTAGCGGTGACCTTCGGTCCATAATGTCTACCGGTTGGTCCGTGGTGACATTGATCTAAAATGGTTCGGGTTTCTGGTCCAGATACACAACGTCTGATCATACCGTCAGAACATACTTTGAAAAGATAAGGTTCTTCCCAAAAGTAGTGTTTGAGGTCAGAGAAGAATTTGTTCTTTTGTTGGTATGTCATTCCTTTTGGTATAATATCACCAACCAAATAGTTTACAAAGTCTGCGAACCATGGTTCATTTCTGGTGTTAATTTCCATAAGGGTTTCTCTAGGAAAATTGTCGTCAACCTCACTGTCATCACTTGACTCGTTATTGTCAATCCTAGATAAGTGATCGGCAACAACATTTTTTGTACCTTTTTTATCTTTAATCTCTATATCGAATTCTTGTAGGAGTAAGATCCATCGAATAAAACGGGGTTTTGCGTCTTGTTTTTTAAACAGATGTTTAAGAGCTGAGTGATCAGTGTGAACAATAGTTTTTGATAGTATACCATGTTAATGGTTTACTTAGGTTTTCGTAGATTCGTTTAACGCATTTATAGTGCTTTTCAGTAGGCTGGCCTGATTAAGAGCACATAAGCAGACTGCATAAATTAGGTTAGGTCTACTGGATATCAGATACATGAGGGATCCAATCATGCCACGGCAAAGTGTAGCATCAACTGGTGTCCTTTGTAGATCCTCATCCAGTTTATTCTTTTTCACCGCAGGTGTGTCTACAGAATCACTAGTTAGCAAACCATATTTTTTAATAATTTTAGAAGGACTTTGAGATATTTGTAATCCTAAAAAGAATGACATTTGCCCCATCATCGACATCTTGAACTTATTGGTCATCTGATTAGCAAACTCATCACACATGGCAGTATTAGTTGATGCAAATATTATATCGTCAACATAAATTTGTACCAGTAATATGTCGTTTCCAGCATGCCGTGTGAAGAGTGTTGGATCAACTGCACCTTTTGAGAATTGTTGAGAGATGAGGAAGCTTGACAGCATATCATACCATGCACGTGGTGCTTGTTTTAGACCGTAAAGAGCCTTTTTGAGCTTGTACACATGCGATGGGTTGTCCTGATCAACAAATCCTTCTGGTTGAGAAACGTAGACCTCTTCTTTGAGCTCGCCATTCAAGAAAGCCGTTTTGACGTCCATTTGGTAGATTATCATATTCTTGTGAGCGGCATATGCTACGAAGATACGAATGGCCTCAATTCTAGCAACCGGTGCAAATGATTCTTCGAAATCGATACCCTCTTCTTGTCTGAATCCTTGAGCAACTAGTCGAGCCTTATTCTTTAGTACCCCACCAGATTTATCTGTTTTAACCTTATAAATCCATTTGAGTTTGATCAAGAACACGTTATCTGGACACGGCACCAATTCCCAAACTTCAAGTCTCTTAAATTCATGAATTTCTTCTTGCATTGCATCGATCCATGATGGTTCGGTCATTGCTTGTCTGAAGTTCTTTGGTTCTACTAAAGTAAGGAAGGCATCAAAATAACACCACATGACATTAGTTTCAAGTTTCTTCCTTGTAGATACAGATCGAGAAGGATCACTGATCACATTTGCTATAGGATGATCCTTAGTCCATCTACCAAGGTGTTCAAATGGAGTTTGTATTTGTCTCACATTAGATGATGATCCTTGAGGAGTCAAGTCTTCATTAGGAAATTCGTTAAGTGGATCATCATGAAATGTTGGTGTTTTTGGTGATTCTTCAAAACCTTAAGAAATTATTGGAGACTGTACATGTTCTTGTGATGAAGGAATACTTGTTGATGAAGCATCCTGGTCAATAGAAGTTGACACAGGAGAATCAGCTAATACTTCAGCTCTTGGAGCAGCAGCTTCTTAAACTGGAGAAACAGCAATTGGTGGAGGGTTAAAGTATTCATCAAACATTAGTTGGAACAAACGATCCTAATCATCTCTTTTTGGTGGCAAGCAAGGTTGTTAAGAAACAGGATTTAAACTGAGTCCTGTACTAGATGTAGCAGGAGTCATATAATGAAGCCCGGGTCCTGAACTGAATTGTTCAGAAGCCATTATTGTTAGCTCATCGAACGTTACATGGATTGTTTCAGTAATTATCCAGGTCCTTCTATTGTAGATTTTGAATGCTTTCTTTGCAGGCGCGTAACCAACAAAAATCCATATGTCTGCTTTTGCATCAAATGTACCTAGATCCTCATGGTCATTGGTAGGATAACAAAGTGAACCAAAGACATGAAAGAATGATAAGTCTAGTTTCTTGTCTTGCATAAGCTCGTATGGATAGAAAAACCGCCGAAAACTCATACTACGTGTGCGAGAGACTCATTCCAACATCTCGCATAATTTTGGAAATGTTTTTAGTAGTGGAAACATCAAAAACAAAATAATACCCCCAAACAAACCCCCCAAACACCCCAAACAACTCTCCAACCCCACCCCACCCCCCAACCCCCACGCACAACTTCCCCCCCTTCCCTACTACTACATCTCCCCCCTTTTTCCCCGCCGTCGGCACCCCAAAAACACGCCCATCCGGTTTGCGTTGAAGAAAAAAGATTTGAAACCCGAGTCCCTTTACTGGAGTGTAGCAGGGAGTCATATAATAAAGCCCGGGTCCTGAACTGAATTGTTCAGAAGCCATTGCTGTTAGCTCATCGAACGTTACATGGATTGTTCTTCAGTTAACTTATCTGGGTCCTTCTTATTGTACACGATTCTGAACGCACTCTTTGCAGGCCGCTTAACCACCGAAAAATCCTTCAAATGTACCTAGATCCTCATGGTCATTGGTAGGATAACAAAGTGAACCAAAGACATGAAAGAATGATAAGTCTAGTTTCTTGTCTTGCATAAGCTCGTATGGAGTTTTGTTGTATCGGAGGCGTATCAAAGAACGGTTTTGGGTATAACAAGTTGTATTGATAGCTTCGGCCCAGAGAAATAATGGAGCTTTAGAAAAGATTAGCATTATTCTAGCAGCTTCAACAAGAGTCCGATTTTTCCGTTCGACAAGACCATTTTGCTGAGGAGTGCGAGCTACATAGGTTTGATGTGAGATGCCAACATTTTCATACCATTCACGAAGTGTCTGATTGACAAATTCGGTTTCATTATCTGTTTGAACATTCCGGACTGTGGCTTTTAAACGAACTTGAATATTTTTTATGCATTTGATGATGGCCACAGGAGCTTCATCTTTTGTCTTCAAAAATCTAACCCAGGTAAATCTTGAGTAATACTCGACTATCACTAAGATATATCTTTTCCCGTTAATACTAGCCACACGCATCGGGCCACACAAATCCATATGCAAAAGATATAGTTTCTCTTGGTTAGTGTCTTCAACTTTGGGTTGATGAGAGGTTTTCTTGCTTTTCCCTAATGCACATGCTGAACACAAATGATCTTTCTAAAATTTAAGCCTAGGAATTCCTCTTGCAAGACCGTCTTTAGCTAGCTTGTTCAAAGTACCGAAGTTAAGATGAGATAACTGACGGTGCCATAACAAGCTCTTAGTCTTTGACGCTTTAGATAGAAGACAGATCAAAGATGATTTAAGCATGCCATCAAGAGAAATTATGTACAAATTTGTGTCATAGGACCCTAAAGTAGATCAACACCTTCTAAATTGTGAATAAAGCAAGTGTTTTTCCGAAATGCAACTTCAAGATCCGCATCACAAAATTGGCCAACAGAAAACAAGTTATGACCAAGTCACTCAACGTAGTAAACCCTTGAGATAATAACGTTTCCCAGATGATAGTCACCATACCCTATAATCCTTGCAATCTGGTCGTTCCCGAATCTAACAGTACCCAGAAATTTACTGACAAAGTTCATGAGCTGAGAGCGATTCCCTGTCATGTGTTTTGAACATCCGGAGTCCAGATACCAGAGTACAATCTGGACAACCTGTCATGACAAGAGAAGAAGATGATGGAATATCTGTAGCATTGGATCCCCAAGTTTGATTGGGTTCCGAGTGGTTAGCATTCGTAGATTCTACAATCTTAGCTTTTTTACTCTAACCTATGTTTTTAACATGTTTGGGTTTCCTGCTATAGAGTTTTAACTCTGGATTTTGTATATCATCTGAGTGGGAAGTGGTTTGCTTAGGAGGCACTACGTTAGTTGAGGTGAACCTAGTTAAAGGGCACGAGTTACCAACTATAGTGAAAGTTCTGCCTGTTGGTTTCCACTTAAATCCTACTTCAGTGAATACATGACCCGTAGGTTTCCAAATATTTTGCTTTTTATGTTTCTTAGCAGATTTAACACGGTTATTCTCATTTTGCGCAAGATCAAGAAGACATTTATCATAAACACCATCAAACATGGATTTATTACAAGTAGCATAGAGAATATCAGAATTCGCATTTGACAGAGACTGCTTAACAGCAACATCACAAACAGGTTTAACAACATGATTCATTTTATTAACTTTCCTAGGTTGAGATTCTACTTTATTCTTCTTATTCCTACTTGGTGTTTGCGAGATCCTATCATTCTTTTTATTGCCTGGAGGCTTTGATCTGCAAATACTAGTAGATCACTTCACTCCTATAGAAGACAACACAGGTGTGTTAGAATCTGAAGTATTAGAAGACTCTACATGTTTAATGTTGCTTGAGGATGTGAGAGGTTCAGCAAGCCTAACTATCTTGACATTGTTCATGGGTGTGACA
>BQNB010007979.1:27018-91666 GCA_026074375.1 Tanacetum coccineum | reverse complement strand
ACTTTGTGGGAGTTGGCAAGGTTGGCCCCTCAAAGTGTTGTGCCTTGTTGCATCCATCGTCCTTGTTGTTTAAAACTTTTGGGGACTTGGCAAAACAAGTCCCCAAGAGTTTTAACACTCTTTGCAAGAATCGTCCTTGGTGGTTAATAGTTATAGGGCTTGACAGTTTTGGCCCTTGTGGTGTAACTTTGCTCAAATGGCAGTTTGCACCCTTGCCTTTCATTTTCTCTTTTCCTCTTATAAATATAAGTTTAGGGTTTTGGCAATTTCAACCCTTAAACTTATATTTCTTGACTTTTTGACTTCGGGGTTGACTTGGGTTGACTTTGGCTTTGACCAGTTGACTTTTCTGTTGACTTTTTGACTTGATTGACTTTTCGGCTTCGATTTGGCTTTGTCTTTCACAGTCTTTTCCATTCCGAGTCCGGTTTTGTCGTTTTGGCTTTGTTTTTCGTCCTTTTCTTAGTTATCCGTTCCTGCACAATACAATTAGCAAAACAAGCGTATATTTGGCATTTTAAGTCTGTTTTTGGTTATTTTAGCTCGTTTTTAAAGGTAAAAGGTATGTGTAATTAAGCACATACCACAGACTAATGGAGAACAAGAAATAACTGCCACAGTTGATGGCAAAGAATTCGCTATTACTAAAGCATCTGTTAGGAGACATCTCCAATTAGCAGATGTAGAAGGTATTAGTGCTTTGCCAACTACAGAAATTTTTGACCAACTCTCACTGATGGGGTATGTTTTAACTGATGATAAACTGACTTTTCAAAAAGGTAAATTTTTCCCTCAGTGGAGATTCTTGATTCATACCATCCTACACTGTCTTAGTCCTAAGAAAACTTCTTGGGAACAATTTAGTAGCAATATAGCAACTGCTATTATTTGCTTAGCCACAAACAGAACTTTTAACTTTTCTAAATTGATTTTTGATGGTATGGCGAAAAACTTAGATAGGAAATATAAGTTTTTAATGTATCCAAGATTTATTCAAATATTTTTAGACAAGCACAAAAGATTTCTTAATCCCCACAACAGAAAATATATTGCTCCTACTTTAACTCCAAAACTTTTTAGCAATATGAAAAGAGGTTTTTCTGGGAAACACACTCCTTTGTTTCCATGTATGCTGGTAATTCAAGAAGAAGAGGGTGAAGGTTCAGGACATCCCTATAAACCCCAACCACCACCTTCTAATGCTCAACCCACTTATGAAGAACCAATCCTAAATGTTGAATCATCATCACCTTAATGTGGTATCATCATCACACCAAAAACTCAAATACCACCTAGGGCAAGCCCTAAACCATCATCTGAGTTACCTCAGACTAGTGAGCCTATACCCAATGTACCAGATGAGGCTGTCTATGAGGAGTGGGATGACAAAGTGGAAAGGGCTACCACTACTGCTGCTAGCTTAGATGCAGAGCAGGCTAGTGGTAACATTAATAGGACCCAATCCACGGCAATACCTAATGTGCCTCTTCCTTAGGGAATTGGTGCAGGTGGTAGTCCCAGGTGCCAAGAAGCCATGGGGGGTTCCATTGCTCAGACTAGGTCTGAGAGGGTACCTACACCGCCCCGTGATTCACCTCTCCCAAGAGTTCACACACTTGGAAGTGATGAGGGCAGTATGACACTACAAGAATTGACGGTTTTATGTACAACATTGTCCAAGAAAGTGGAAAGCTTGGAGGCAGATTTGAAGCAAACTAAGCAAGTATATGGTGCTGCTTATACCAAGCTTATCATGAAGGTGAAAAAGTTAGAGAAGACTGTCAAGACAAGCCATTCCAGAAGGAGAGCCAAAATTATTATTTTAGATGATTAAGAAGATTTAGAGGATTCTTCCAAACAGGGGAGGATGATAGAAGAAATTAATCAACCATGCAAGGTTAACACTTTGGTTACTCCTACACAAGGAGAAGATCAACTTGAAGATCAGTTGGGAGTTCTTAGTGTAGCCTAAAATACATGCAGAGCAGCAAAAAAACAAATGTTCAACTTATACAAGAAAAAACGGCAGTTAGTACAGGCAGTGGTGAATTAGTACTGCTAGTAGGTTGTTTGAGGTATTGCGAAGAATTAGTTAGTACAATTTGGTGCATAAATGCCATTTAGTACTAGCTGGTATGTGTTCAAGAAGTTAACATCAGATTTCCCTCACCGGTTGTAATCAAAGATAAAGGAAAAGGTAAAATAGAGGAATCTGAAGATGAACAGATCAAGAGAACAAAATTACAAGTAAGAACAAGATAGGGCTTGGACATGAAGCAGAGCTGCGAGACTGAAAAAGGAACTGGATGGACAGAAGAAAGACAAAGGATAGCCCTTAAAAGTTCATGAAGCAGCTATAATCTTTTACTAAGGAGAATAGGAAAAAATTAGAGTAAAGTTGAAGCTGCTGAAGACTATCTCTAAAGACTACAAGCAGAGGGAACGTGAACAAGTATAGTAAAGTTTGATCACAGCAAAGATCTTGTAGGATCTTATTAATCAAGAAAAAATATGTTTGCTGCACAGAAGCTGAAGCAAAGAGGAACAAGCCCCATAACACAAGTTTAACAGAGGAATTATATGAATAATTACATCAAGTCACAAAGGAAGTCAAACACTGCAGCATGGAATTAAAAACTGCAGAGAGCTCTGCCGCAATAGAAAATGAAATTCTTTTGATGAGCTCAATGAATTATTTGAAACTACAATGAAGAATGTCAACACTTTTGTACCCATGGAGAATGAAGATAGAGGAAGAGCATTAGAATTAGCAGCTGGAAGTTCACAAGCAACAATTACTGATTTTGCAAAAGTTGGAGAAGTTCGTTTAGGATTATGAAGGGACAAGGAGTTGCTGTCATTTCAAAGGACTGACAGTTGGCGAGCAACTTAGTGATCATGAAGGTTCTAAGAGACAAAAGACTAATGAAGCTTCAGGATCAGTTTAAGAACAACCAGATGAAGAGGAAAAAGAATTGTCACAAGAAGATTTACAACAAATTGGATGAATGGTAGTATCCCAGTGTAAGAGTTTTATGTTGAATCCTTACAGGTTAAATATCCAATCATTGGCTGGGAGGTTTACACTGAAGAATCTAGAAAATATTAGAAGATCATCAGGGTTGGTAACCATACAGAAGCCTATCAATTCTTTGAGGATATGTTAAAAATATTTGACAGGGATGACTTGGTGATGATATGGAATTTGGTTAAAGAAATATTCAGTTCAACAGAACCTACTGATGAACAAGAAAGGAACAGTATGTGGGTGTATTTTAAAGAGTGTAGTTTGAACCTAATAACTGATAGTATACTATGGAACCTTTCCAAAGATATATGAATGATCCATTGGAAATTGAGATTATTATGATACATGTAGGGTTCATTCCATTTCTCTATAGATGAGAGGTAACTTATATTTTCATTTCATGGCTAGAAGAGAAAGAATATCCATTGTCCAAAAGGATGTTCTGACTTTATGATGTTTGGTTAACAGCTGTTATTAACACAATCAGAGATGGCAAATTGAGCTTCTAAGGAAAATCAACATACAAGCAAATCAGACCAAGACGAATAAAGTGTTGTGGAAACATCCTCTCATCACATATGTTAAATTAAGATAAACTTGAAGATTTGTATAGGTAAATCAATAAGTTTAGGGGAGGATTGTTGTGGGAATCTAAATCCAAACAAGTACTGCTACAAGATTACAACTAACCATACTAACTATTTAGTACTGCAAAATAGAAAGATAGTACTCAGCCATTACTAAATGAACACTGCTGAAGGAGTAACTAGGCTAGGCTGTCTTGCATGAAGACCTAAGAACTGCTTAAGGATGAAACTATGAAGTGATAAGTAATTGGCTTGATCAGTGTAAATACATCAATATAGTTTAAAAAGATATGCATGTCAGAATATAATTATATAAGATCCTGAGTTATCTTGTAAAGTACTCCTTGGGTGTACAAAAAGAAGATCCAAGTGTTATAGAGTTTGTAAAACACAATAGTAATAGCCTCAAGTTTGTAAACCCAATATTACACAGACATAGATCCTCGTATAATTTATCTAAAATACTAAAGTGCGTTTTATGTTAACAATTTTGTTCAATTATATATATTTTTCCATTTATAGTTCTTCTACGTATTTAAAGAGTAGATTCCGCATAACCTTTTAATATAACACACCAAGTTTTCTACCATTGTTATTATGGATTTATCCAAGGCAACATACTCTTTACAAGCTAAAGAATCAATCATAGTTTGTGATCAACAAGTAGTAAGTATGATGATTAATTTGATGATTAGCTATTTTCTAGTTGCCATTGTCTCTAATCTCTTCCTATGGTTCTAATATCGAACAACAGGAATGATTGAATATGGTGCTATGTTAAAATAGATTGGTAAGTGGCTGTGGGAATATTAGGGGTTCTATTGATGATTACTAATGATTAGACACTTTCTTATTTATAAGAGTAAACTACATAAATGGTCATGTGGTTTATCGGGTTTTACGCTTCCAGTCCGTATTTCATTTTCGTCTCAAATTCAGTCACTGTGGTTTTAACTCGTTATCAATCCAGTTCATTTTGCCTTACTCTATTATTTGACTGAGTTATAGTGCATTGGTCCAGTTAAATAAAAAGGGATGGCTATTGTATTACATGTAAAATTACTTTAACGAAATCTTCCTCCTATATAAAAGGGAGTCTCAAATAACACTTTTAGAAAATTTCAATCTCTTATTAGTCGATTCTAAAACCTGTCCTATCAGCGAGCCTTTTTAATATCTCATTATCCTAAAAACACCATTCGGCTTCTAACCAATATCCATTTAACAAGAATTCTAAAAAAGAACCACAGGAGTATCACGAAATTTAGATTTTGTAGGACGTTGTTTCCTGGTATTCATCAAATAACTTTCCAAGAAGGTGTTTATCTTCACGTATATTCATAAGAGGAAGGGTGCGATATTCATTTTTGTCCTATGTTAATATGCCGGATACACTCAGATTGTAGTTTTCATTTGTTGGGCATCACATGTTTGTGTGGCAAAATAGTATACGTTTTTATATATTTATGTCCAAAATTGAGATAATATGAATGAGATATCGTGTCTCAAAGTTTTGGTCAAGAAACATAAAATCTGTGTAAATCTATTTTAGAAAAAGATTAAAACTTATCAAATAAGTTTGTACAGAATATTTTGTGTTATTAAAAGATATGCAAATCTTTTTTTGTTGATAAAAAATTTGATTAAGTTGGGCAGTTATTTATCTTGAAACACAAGACAACGTTTTCACTATAAATGGAGGCCTAGTCTCATTCGTTTTAGACACAACTAAATATGTAACTCCATAGAAACCAAGTTCCAGCAATCCTTTCAATCAGAAATGTAGTACACTGCTTCCGTGATTTTTCAGGCAAGTTTGTCAGGTCCGACTGTACAATAGCTTTGGACATTGTACCCTAGGAAACAGACGGCAAATCTGTTTTAAGGGAATCATGTTAAACATGAGCCTCATTCCACGACCTTTTACTGCTTTTATTTACTTATCATTATATAGTGTCTGTCTTCTGCTTCTACCCCTTTCCGTTTGTTATTTAATTTTTTGTTATTTATTTTCTGTTAATTTAATTTATTGTATTATAATTCGACTTCATTAATAAAAGTATAACAATTTCCCAACAATCTTAAAACAGATTCGGTGGAATATAATTAAAATCACTTCATCGGATTAATTATTATTAACAGATTTTATAATTATAAACTGTTTTCTGTCAAAACCAAGTTGAGTTTCTTTGGAAATTAGTTTTAATAAACAGATTTTTAATGTACAGATTTGGAATTATAAATCTATAACGATTTTTAAAAAGCAGTTGTTCAGATCAGTTTAGTTTGAAACCAAGATTGAATTAGTTTAACTGAACCTATATGATTCACTAAAACCAATATTTAGTTTCTTTAAAGCAGATCCGGTACAAGGTTGATATAGCAATTTAGGATTTAATTTCTGTATGTCTTTGGATACTGTTTATAACAGTTTATTTTAAAAATTGTGTATGATCTTTCTTCAGGTAATTCGAGATCAGTTTATGTGTTGAAACCAAGATTGATTTTTTCTATTAAACTGATCCTATTTGATTCATTGAAACCAATTTTGAGTTTCTTTGGAATCGATAGGTACAGTTTTTTTTTAAATAAACCAAGTCGAGTTTATTATAGATACCAAATTATTTAACAAGTTCTTAACTGTTTTGTATTTACAAGTTTACTAATGGTAACACATTGTAACCCTAGGTGAATCTTGTAAATGTAATGGTGTGGCGCAATTATACTCACACATTTTTGCAAATCAAGAGAAATTTAATATTCGTTGAAACCAAGTAGATTTTCTTTTGAAACAAATATCTTAAACATAATTTTGTTATTATATTAGATAACTGTACCATGTACAATGAAATCCCATAGAGAAGAGTATTAATTGAAACAATGATATTGATAAAATACAACTTGAAATTAAATATCAGATTTTATACATTCATTTATACTAAATAGTGGGAAGTGTTTGTTTGACTTGTCTATTTATTTTAAACACTAGGAGCGATTTATTATTAATAACTAAATAATTCTTGAATATTTTTAAAGTTTAAAAAGTAATTCTGTAGAAACCTTATTTAAGTTTCTTTTAAAAGATATTGATCTATTTGAAACCTAGTTTGATATCTTTAGATGAATAGATCATAATAAAACCTATGTTGAGTTTTCAATATATAAATAGAACATGTAAAATAGATCTATTAAAAGACTTTTAATGGAATTGACAACATCATATTTACATTGTGTTTGTTAAAACATTATGTAATATTGTTATATTGTTTAATTGTTTTTTAATCGAAAGACTTCTTTTAAAACTCGTTTGTAGAACGATCATCCAAAACATCAGAAATTGTTAAACAAAAGACGAATTAAAATTGTTTTGTTAAGAAAAACTTGTGATTAAGCATGTTGTTAATAGTACCAAAATTAGTTTCAAACTAATCATGAGATCTCATATTAACAAAATATTTGGAATGTCATGAGTGACATCTATGGGATTTGCTCCCGAAGTTGTTAAAAGGGAAACCGATACTCTAGTTACGTGTACGGTAGATGCTTTAAAGCATTCAGAAACCTTATGTGCCATAACTATGCGTTATATGGTCTAAATGACATGAAAACTGAGACCATGAGGGAATCTGACCTGAGATAATGGTGGATTAACACTTCGGTATCATGTCATATTTATGATGATAAGAGTTTGATTAACTCTTTTAATGCAGTTGAGATTGGAGAGAATGATTTTTGGGCAACTCTCCAACTGCTAATATCACGGGAAAAGGAGATGTGATTCACATCTGGAAAAGAGTCTAAGTTAACCAATGCGTTGTACGTGCCGGAGATTCGTAGGAATCTTGTGTCCGGATGGTTAATTAATGAATGTTGGCTTTCATCTTGTGTTTTAATTAAATAAAAATTGAGTTAACGAATAACATAATTTGAGTCCGTACAGGTTACGCCTTTAAAAATGTTTAAGCTGGATGTATTTTTTAATGGTCATTTTAGCAAAATGAGTGTGAATTCAGCTTATTTGATTTTTTAAATGTATGGCATGGCTGACTTGACATGTTTTAAATTTCAACTTAATATGTTGTCTAATTAAACTAAATTGGATACCCACTTTTGTATTAACACGGACTACAAAATTATAACTTGTGTTAAAGCTAAATTGACAAGATTGTCTTTTCTCTCGGTTGAACAGAAATAGCTGAGCCCTTGATATGATTCACATGGTTTTATGTGATTTGGAGTTGATACCTACTAAGGTAGCGAATAGCGAGTACTTCATCATATTTGTTAATGGTGGTACAAAATATTGCTATTTATACTTACTTGAGAGTAAGGATATAGACAAAATTGTTCTATATAGATAAGTTGAGAATCAACTTATTATCAAAAACAAGGTGGTTCGAAGTCATATCGGAGGTGAATATGTGTTTTCATTTTTAAATTTATATGCTAAACTTAGAATAAGACATAAATTTATTACTCTTGATACTCCAACAAGAGAATTGTTGAAAGAAAAGAACTGTTCCTTAGAAGATATGGTTAATGCCATGTTCTTAAGTCCTGGTTTAAGCCATGGCATGTGGGGGAAAGCGATTATATCGGCTACTTATCTTTTAGATAAGATCTCTTGTAAAGAAATAAGATAGTTCTTATGAACAATAGATGAGAAGAAGACTATCTTATAAGTATTTACAAATGTGGGGGGATATCTAGCTAAGATATCCGTACTGAACCCCAAGGTTTAAAAGATTTGACCTGAAACTGTGAATTGCATATTCTTAGTATATGCTCATTACAGTAGTGCTTATGGTTTCTTTATGTATGTGATATACACAAAGATACCATAATGAAATAAAGAAGTGATTCCTTCTTTGAAGATATATTTCCTTGTTAATGAAGGAAATGGAAAATCATCTAGAATAGATGACAAAGTTGTCCAAGATTAGAGACAACGAGATGATAATGATCTCCAAGATGAGAGACAAGATCAACCCAAGGAAGAAGAGGTTTAACCTAGAAGAAGCAAAAGGGAAAGAACCGAGAAATCGTTTGGACCCGATTTTGTTTCTTTTATGGTAGAAAATGAACCTACTTCTTATAGAGAAGTGGTTACTTCCTCGGAATGGCTCAATGGAAAGAAGCCATTAAAAGTGAAATAGAATCTATTTTACAAAATCATACTTGGGAGCTCGTGGATTTACTTTCGGGTTGTAAACCACTAGGCTATAAAAGAAGATGAAAGCCGATGGCACCATTGACAAGTACAAAGCAAGATTGTCAATCAAAGGATTTAGACAACAAGGTTTATATTACTTTGATACTTATTCTACGCGAATAACCCCAGTTAAGATGATACTTGCTATTGCCGCATTAAGAAATTAGGAAGTTCATCAAATGGATGTGAAAATGACATTTCTAAAGGGATATTTAGAAAAAGTACTTTACATGAACCAACCTGAGGGTTTCATGGCTCCTAAACTAGAGAGCAAAGTTTGTAGGCTTGTTAAGTCATTATATGGCTTAAGGCAAGCTCCCAAACAATGACATCAATCTTTTTGACCATATCAGTGTAGAATGTGATTTTAAAATTAATAGATGTATGTGCGATCGTATATATAATTGTATTCTTGTGTTTATACATAGATGGTATAATTAATTATCACTAGAAAGTGAATAATAAGATAAAACAAACCACTAATGACCAATTTGGGGGGGGTGGTTGGAGTAAAGATTTGACATGAACTATTCAATTAGTTTGGATGCCGTCAACTTGGTTGGATATTGATCATAAAAATGAAACCAATAATTAGATTTGTTTTTTGATTCAAAACAGTATAGAGGACAATATTCTTGAGAGTCAATGTGGGAGAATTCTGGCCTAGCTAGAATTCAATGACATCTTTTTAATTCTATTTAAAACAGAGGTAAAGGTGTTGCCCATTTTGAATACTCAAAGAATATTGGGCATCTTATGTGTGTAATGACGTGTGTGACTTGAATTTATAACCAAGTCAAGTATACCAGTACTTCAAGTGATGATCATTTGAATAGTATTACACAAGTACTATGATACTTATGAAATTGCATTATGGAAGATATACGGCTGCTATCAAATGATATAGTAATGCAAATTTGGATTCTTACTTAAAAGAATCTAGATCCACTAGAGCGGATGTACTTACGCTAAGTGGAAAGCTATAGAAATCTTAAAAGTATTTCAAAGAGACGCTTATAGTTAAATCTATGATGAAATCTGAATTTATCATTTAAGATAAATTTATAGAATATGCGGGATATTTACGTAATTTCATAAAGGACATACCAAGATGGCATAAACAGGTAATGGCCATGTTTATAAAGTGTGATAGGCAATTGAATTTTGACAGAGCTCATATCACAATGGAAAATGGTAAGTCGAGACATATTCATCATAGACGGTGATTGGTGCGACAACTGCTCTCAAATAGAGTTATCACGTTTGACTACGTAAAGTCAATGGATAACATCGCGGATCCGCTTACGAAAGGCTTAAGTAGAGAGTCAGTTATAGAGTCGTCTAAAGGAATGCGACTAAAGCCCTTAAATGAATGAGTTTCTATGAAGGAAAAACTAACCCAGTTGACTGGAGACCCAAAGATCTGGGTTCAATAGGACAACCTAATCATAGAAATGTAGGGGAAGTTACATCAATGTAGGGGTTTTACCTAAAACTGTAACATCCTAGTCCATTCCTATAACAAATGTGACTTGTTGAGGTTAAACATATCGCTTTAATGATTCAGGATGAAATCACAAAGCATAATGATTCAAGATGAAATCGTAAAACATATGTTTTTAATAATTCAAGATGAAATCACCTATGTGAGAGAGAATTAGGGTCGCTTCAAAGGGAATTGTAGGGGGCGCAATTCCAAAGGGAATTGTTGCTAGATTTTATTATTGTGCGGTGTGCCCATAGAACATGAGGGAGTTCTTCCATCTAGTTCTTGCTTCCAACCTTGCTTTTATTCCTTTACCTAGGCTGTGATTTGCTCTTTCCACGAGTCTATTAGTCTGCGGATGTTTTACATAGGCAAAATGCTGATTGATACATAACTTCTCGCACCAGTCCTTAAATGGATCATCTCATAACTGTTTTCTGTTGTCTGAGATAATCTCTCCAGGAAGTCCGAACCTACAAACAATGTTTTCCCACACAAATTTTTTAATCTGATTGCCAGTGATGGTTGCGACTGGTTTTGCCTCGATCTATTTTGTAAAGTAATCCATGGTTACTATTAAGAATTTGACTTTCCCTGGGCCTTCCGGGAAAGGTCCGGCTATGTCAATTCCTCATTTGTAAAATGGCCATAGAGATGTGATTGGGGTTAGCTTCTTTTGTGGATTTCTTGAGATGGGTTTATGAACTTGACAATCTTGACATGCTCTTATTAACATTCTTGCATCTCTGTGCATGGTAGGCCAATAGTAGTCGGTCCGCAAAGCCTTGGCCATAACGGATCGCGTGCTTGCATGCATGCTACAAGATCCTTCATGTATCTCTCTTAGAACATAGTTGGCTTGTAGCGGCCCTACACACCTTAACCACGGGCCGAGAAAAGACTTCTTATAAAGGATCTCATTAATAACGCCGAACCGCCATGACTTACGTTTTCTCTATATAATACTTCCACTTTGCAAGATATAAACACAACACTTCAACACTTGATAAGAAAATCAACATTTTCTCTCTTTTCTTCTATGTTTACCCACGTCCTAAAATAATTCTCACAAACAAACCATACAATCTTTTTCTACTACATTTACATACACTCATACACTATATCTAAGATACCTCAAGGTGTTTTAAAGGCTTGATTAAGTCTTTAAAAGGATTAAGCAAGGAAAGGAAAGATTAGGTTTTTCAACCTAATCTAGGGTTTTCATCTCTTGCAAGCTTGGGTTAAAAATCTAAACAAGAGTTTAGATTATATTTCTCATCATCATACATCATAAGAAGGTCAACTAAAACTCTTTATGTCTTTACATTTATGATTTTTGTATATATATAATGTTTATATAACTCATCACCATTAGGATACTTTTAAACATGAAAAATATATTTTTACTTGTGATTATGGATTTGTACACTTTTGTACATGTTATATGAATGCTATATGATGGCTATATAGAATTATAACGCTATGATTTTAAACATCTTGGTCTAAGTATTTAAAAAGTATAAGTATAAACTAGTAAATAAAAGTTCACTTACGAAAGTTGTGATTTAAAAGCATTGTTATAGGACTTTTATTATATTGGACCACTTGGACAAAATATGGGACTAATGGGACATACTAATATGTAAGACATATGGTATAATGGCTTGTGGAAGACTAGTGATTATTTATTAAGTTGAAAAGTAAATAAAAACAAAGTTATATAAATAAACACATATTCATTAATAAGGGACTGTTTTGGTTCGATTTCCAAACAGTGGGTTTGATATTTTTATAAAATAGTACGTCTCATGACGATTCCAAAAAGGTAAGAAACTCGAAAAACCGATTCATAACGAAAAAGATACGATAAATATACGTTTTACGTTAATACCGGGTTTATAAAACAAATTTTATAAAAAGTTACTGTTCATCAGGGACATTTATATTTGTTCTTTTCTGGAAAACATTATTTATATGATAAAACTTTTTATTAGAGAACGTTTCTAAAAGAATCGCTAAAAACGGAGCTATAAAGAATAACATACGACGTTTACGAGGTTACGATACAAATAACTATTATAAATTAATTTTTAAACTGGTATGAACAGTATAAGTTAATGTCACAGTTTGCTCTAAATTTTGAAAATGTCAAATTATGATAACTCGCCTTAATACGAAAGCATGGGCATAAGAAACGTCAAAATCAAGCTTAAAACGAGAAAGTTACACACCACTTTATAACTTGTTGCTCTATTTCCTGAGGATGAATAGTGTTGGTTTCGTAAATTTTTTTTTTATAAATTTTGCGAAACATTTTGGAATCTCTAAATATTATTTTACCTTGTTCTAAACCTTTATAAATGTTTATTTTACAAGGCGACTGAAATTAAACTAGTTACGAAATTTAGAGTTAAAAATCATGATTATTATTTATCAAAATACGATTTAAAACATTATTTCTCACAAACTCATTAGATGGTGGATGTAGCTATATAGAATTATTATCTGTTAATTGGTTACTTAGTACGTATTCGACCGATATTACTTCGGTTACTTCCGAATATTTCCGTGACGCGTTTCATTTCATTCATCAACTTATTCTTCACTTCACTTCTAGGTGAGTTTCATAGCCTCCAATTTT
This sequence comes from Tanacetum coccineum, assembly GCA_026074375.1. Classification (NCBI taxonomy): domain Eukaryota; kingdom Viridiplantae; phylum Streptophyta; class Magnoliopsida; order Asterales; family Asteraceae; genus Tanacetum; species Tanacetum coccineum. The sequence continues at coordinate 78,712 of BQNB010007979.1, read as the reverse complement.
CTTTTAATGGTTTTCTTAAACTGTTTTCAGGGTGAGAATAGTGCTCGTTTTACTACATAAAACTTTATTGATTTTATACGTAGCGTTACATGATTATTTTTACTAAAAGGCTTGATGTTGTTATACATGATTTTCAGATCATGAATACCTATATTTGAAATCGTGAATTTTAGACATGATCGTTTTACTACGGACACAAGTGTTTACAAAGTGTATGCTATCCAGATTACTGCTGATTATTAATGCCTAAGTTACCTTATTGCTATGAAGTCCCTACTTATCATGAACCGTTAATTGTATGTAATAGCGCGATGTGTTGGGATAAGATCTATCTCGAGACTGACAACCCCGCCTTTCTTGGGTCCCATAGTTTGACTCAAAGGACTGATTTAACATTGAGATGGTGTAGGTTGTTGCAAGCATTATATTTCGATTGGGGCACAAATTTGTTAAGGTCTTCGGGGTCATGAGCTTAGTGCAATAATATATATTTAGACTTGGTAAATGTGTTTCCCTTGTCTACCTTACTTGTTTTGGACTTCGAAATATGTACTTAGTCCACCATTACTTAAGTCTTGTGGTCCACTTTTAAATACTTCCTGATTTATTGAATCACTACTTGGATTTTGGAAATAATACTTTGAATGTTGAAACGCTAGTTTTCTTCTGAAATATTACTTAAATTATTTCAACACTGCTTTTACTTAAACCTATGAATTCATCAACATTATTGTTGACGTTTTAGCATGTATTTTCTCAGGTTACTATTTTGCTAGTGGAGCATTGGAGCAATTCGGATCCTGCATTGCGAGATATATTTATTTTTGAAGCTTAATTACTTGAGTTCCATTGACAATTTTTTTATGTTGTTTATTATGGGATCTTTGTAAAACTCTGATTTTAATATATCAAATGTGAAATTTATCTTAAAACGTCTCTTTTGAGGTCTTTTTCCGTGACTTGTGTTTTGTGCCCTGAAGTAGCACCCCAATGTTACCATTCCGCTGCGTTGTCCTGATTTTTGGGGGTTGTTACATAACGGGCACGACTATGAGGACTTGACAAGGTCAGGAAAAGTTGTGTGTGAGTGTGTATTGTCGTCTATGTAAACAGGGGCTGAGTTCAAAGACATCGCGTCTACTCAGATCTAGGAGGCTAAGTGCATCTCACAAGGGAAGGTTCAAAGGGTCACGCCTATCTATCCTATGCAGGATTCAACCGCAGAAATTTCACCAAAACTTTTGTGTGTTTTCTATCGATTTCTATTCATGTGGGGGATTGTTGGAAAAATAATTTAGCAAAATGTGTTTTTGCAAACTTTGGACATTATTTAATATATGTATATGTTATATATATTTATATTAGCTTGTCGTTTTGAGTTCTCCTTGAAGAGAGCTTCGCAAAGAGCTAAAGTATGTCCAAAATAGAGCTAATATGAATGAGATATCGTGTCTCAAAGTGGGACATGTGAAACATAAAATCTGGGAATCTATTTTTGGAATATATTTAAACTTATCAAATAAGTTTGTACACAATATTTTGTGTCATTAAATGATATGCAAATCTATTTTGTTAATAAAAGATTTGCCTTATTGATGGAAAATATTTATCTTGTAAAACAAGACAACGTTTTCACTATAAATAGAGGCCTAGTCTCATTCGTTTTACACAACCAAAAAATAAAGATCCATAGAAACCAAGTTCCAACAATCCTTTCGATCAGAATCATATGACTGCTTCCGTGATATTTTAGGCAAGTTTGTCAGGTTCGGCTGTACAACAGCTTTGAACGTTGTACCCTGGGAAATAGACGGCGAATCTGTTTTAAGGGATCATGTTAAACACGAGCCTCGTTCCATGACCTTTTACTGTTTTCCTTATTTATCATTCATAGTGCATGTCTTCTGCTTCTACCCCTTTCTGTCTGTTATTTAATTTTCTGTCATTTATTTTTTGTTAATTTATTTATTGAATTATAATTCGATTTATATTAATAAAGTGTACATGTTTCCCTACACACCCATCACTCCCGTCACTATCTCGTCATTGTCACTCTCTCGTCACAGGCCCACCACTCCCGTCACAACAAGTAAGTATTGAATTATAAGTGATTTTAGGAAAGTTTGTAAATTTTATGAATTTTTTGAATTATTATTAGTGATTGGTATCTGATGTTCAACTACTATCAAATTGAATTTGATTTTGGTTTAATTTTCAGCGTCTTGTGTTATGATTTTGATTTTGGTTTAATTTTCAGCGTCATTGTTTTCTTATTTCATTTGAACATGTTTGGCTAAACTTGTTAAAGTTTCCTTAGGATGCCTACAACTTAGAAGAAGATGAATAAATGTTTATTTGTGATTTCTGAGTAGTTTAAATGTGTACTTTAAATGCGTGTTAGTGTCTTTTAGGACGCATTTATCACGATTGATAAGAGTTGGACTACTTTAAGAAACCGTACTTCTAGTCAGTTTAACGATGGTCGTGATGCATTCCTTGAGAGGTGTAAGGACCACTTAGATGAGTATAATAGTTGTTGGTGCCCATGTCGTAAGTGTAATAACAATACAAAACGCACTATTAAAAAAATTGACAATGATATAGTGTAATATGGGTTTAGCGCTTCTTACACGACCTAGGATCACCACGATGAACCGCCAATAGTAAATCTCATAATTGAAACATATAATGACATGGTTGATTTCTTACACGATGTTCGTATGGAGAATACTGATGAGCCAACCGAAGGACCGAGTGCCACAAATGAGCCAGGCGAAGGTTCTAGTGCTACAAATGAGCCGAGAATGCTTTAGACGCAATATGTGCAACATGTACCACAAATACAGATATAAGCAGGATGAACTTGTCAAAAAAGATGGTTACGAGCATCCTGGTGTGTTACGAGCAAAGCCTCTAGGAAAGATACCTATTGATTATTGGAACCGAAATATAAATTTCTTCTTGCAACCTGATCAAATGAGGAAGTTGGAAACAAATTCAAAGAATAGGAGCAAGCAACCATATCTGAGTGTACAAGGAACAAGGACAAATGTTGCATCACGATACTCACGTGTAAGTAAAACTTTATATGTTATTGACTGATTCATATATATATAAATATATAAAGAAACCTTTGATTGTTATGATATATTTGTTTCATGTCTTAATAGCGAAAAATAGGAATAGACGGTAATCCAGACGAATACCCAATAATTATTTTAGATTTTGGTATAAATCATATTAGCAAAGCTACGGGAACATACGTGAACGAGGCGGCTGCTACTAAGCATGTAAGTTTTAATTATATGATTTAAACTGTTTGGGTATTCCATGTATGGTGCAAAAGGGCTGTTTGGATTTCCCGAGTGTATTGAAGATAAACACCCTTTCTACTGCAAAGGTGTGTTTGGCTGCTGTTAAGACAGTATCCAAACACCCCTTCTGCTGCAAAAGGGGTAATTAACGCATCTTATCAGCTGCAACTTCCAAGTAAGTAACGTAACTACGACTATGACCATTATAGATGCAGCATTTGTTGCTTGCCTACCTTTTATGCGGTGGTAACTAATCGGCTATCGTTAGGACTTTCATTTATGTGTCGATTATTTGTTTGTGTCATGTTATCTCCTCATGGTTTATCTCGTTCTACGTCAAAACTTATAATTAGGTAGAGCAAGTAACTAACCATTAGGGGTGTGCACGGTTCGGTTTGGGTCGGTTTTTGGGCAAAACCAAAACCGAAACCGAAGATTCGGTTTTTGCATAACCATAAGTTTGGTTTTGCTCTGTTCGGTTTTTTCGTTTCCAATGCGTTATGTATGCAGCTAACTATTAATACCCATCACTTAAATGACTAGGTAAAATTATACCCCTATCACTAGGTTTCTCGACATTTAAAAATAATGACTAATAACAGGGCTGCCAAAATACCCTTTATGTGGTTGTTAAAACAGTAGCCAAACATCCTTTTTGCAGTAGAAAGGGGTATTGTAGTTCGTTTTTTATTCTTCGAGCTTATTGCTACTCATTATGATGTCTTTTGCATCCACATGTGTATGTTCTTTTGTATGATAATATTTTTTTTGCAACTACACAGAAAGAACTTCAAGACACCCTGAAGAGCAGCCAAGAGAGCAGGGAGAATGTGCCTGAAAAAGAAGTAGTGAAAAAAGTTTTAGGAACACGAAGTGGGCATACCCATGGAGTGGGTCGAAAGCTTAAAGGGGTCTCAAGCTCCTCTTCGGCTACATCTTCATCTTCAAGCTACTATGGCGGTTCAAAGGCGTATACACAAGATGAAGTGAATGAACTAATCGAAACGGAAGGTAAAAAAACTTGGTAAAGAACTTGGTAAAAACTTGGTAAAAAGATTGGTAAAAGGATTGCTAGTTCTTTTAACAAGAAACTTGAGAACCTATTGACACAATTAGCCAAAATAGGTATACCTTTGGATAAAACCCCCGTGGTTGGCGAAGAGGATGAAGAATATGAAGAAAGTAATGATGAAGAAATGGAAGTTCTAGATGAAGATGAAGAAATTAATGATGGAGACGATTTTGTTGAGTAGCTAGGTGTTGTATCTTGGTAAAACAATTTAGGCTACAAGTATCGTCGTGTTTTGGTAAAATGATTTAGGCTACAAGTATTGTAGTGCTTTGGTAAAATGATTTAGGCTACAAGTATAGTAGCGTTTTGGTATGTGTATGGTTAAATGATGTAGGATTTGTTGACGATATTTATGCTAATATGAAATATGTTGTTGATATTTATGATTGTATGTTACTGATCTCGAAAAACCCAAAAAAGTAAAGGTCAGCTGCAAAAACAGCAGCTGTGTCGTAGAAACTGTTGACATTTTTTGCCACGAATTATTGTGGCTAAAGCTATATGTTATATTTTATATTGCAAACCTTTAACCATGGCTTATCGTTACTAAAAATGCACAAAATAAAGTATAAATAAAACTATAGTCACGATACGTCATGACTAAAAGTTAAGTCGTATTTTTACTAGCACGCTTGCAGTCACGATAAACTGTAGCTAAAGGTTTAATATTATTTTATGTTTAAATCTTTAACCATGATAAGTCGTGGCTATGATTGTACCAACAAAATCGTTTTTGTTTTTAGCCACGTTAAAGTCGTGTCTATAGGTTTATTATTAATTTAATCCCTATTTTTTTGATATATTTATTTGTTTTTTTGTCACACCTGTCGTGGCTAAAAGGTCGTTGACCATCGTGGCTAACGTGGTCGTGACTATTATGTTGGATAGGTCGTGACAAAAGGTTTTTTGGCACGAGGGTATAACCACGACCCAATAGCCACGCTTTCTCGTGGCAATAAAGATATACCCACGCTTTTGTTACTTTTAGCCACGACTTTCAGTCGTGGTTAAAAGGGTAGATTCTTATAGTGCTCAGAGGCACATCAATTTTAACATTTCAACACCAAGACACCAAAATACCCCTCTAATCATAACACTATATAACACCCCTTTTTGGACCCACTAATGTATTTCCCTAACTTTAAAACAAACTAATTTCATTTCATTCATTAAAAATTTAAATTACAATACTTAAAAAAACATTCGGAAATTAAAAAAACATTCGAAAAATAAAATTTGATAATTAAAAAGTCTACGCGTCGTTGTTGTCGTCTGAAGGCCTCAGCGTTTCCAAATGGTATTTTTCTTTGATGGCCCTTTTCCGCAAGTTGATATAATAGGTGTCGTCCTCGGACAAATCCTTTGTGTTAATGGCGAGAAATCTCATTTTTTCCAAACGCTTCACCATCCGGTCTTTCTCTTTCGCCACCGTCGAACGCCTTTTTCGGGCTTCTCGTTGAGACGAAGCTCGTGTGCCAAAAACTTTCCAGACTGGCTAGACGAGCTACTCCCTCGGTGCTCGCCGATGTATCGGATTTTGTTTTTCCTGGGGCGTTGTTTACCGGGAGGACGAGGTCTAGCATCGGGACCGAATAACTCATCGGTGTTTACCGCGGGAAAGTGTTCACCTTCGGTTAAATCAACCGGTGCGGGTGGGGGTGCGTCCCATTTTGAATGGGATCGCAAAACGGCCAAGCATCTTCGTGATTAAACGAGTTATTTTTATTCTCATCACGAAAAATCATCCTAGCCCGTTTCGTAACATCCAAGTCGTTTTGGCCACTTTTTATCAAACGCCCGCACCGTTTGTAAATTGCGTTGAACTTTTGGCAATTATGGTTCAACGTATTCTATTTGCTTGTCAACATATCCTTGGTACGTTTTTTAAAATTTAACCTATTGAACTTGTTCAAAACCCGAAACCAAAACGTGCCCCCCGGTTGTGACTTTCTGACATTCCGATCCTCGAAAACTCCAACGAAGCATTTTGCATGTAAGGTTTCCTCGTTCGGTTGCCAACGTAAAGTAACATCGCCAATCGGTTAGGTCACTTTGCCATTTTTGCGGCCTGTTTTGTTCGTCTCTTTTTCTGTTGGGATTCGATTTATGTGAGTGAGTTTGACGATTGGCTTTGTTGTTGTGGTATAGAGAATTGTGGTGGGTTTTGTTGTTGGCTTTGTTGAAAATCCAAAAAAGCTTGTTGTTGTGTTTGTAAAAAAGCTTGTTGCTTAGGAGTCATCGGAAGTTGGCTAGAGAAACCCGGGAAATTAAGCATTCGACGTAGAGCCGGAATTCATGTTGCCAACAAGGAGGTTCCAAAAGCTCTTGTGGGGAAGGTCGGACATTTTTTTTTGCTAGTGAAAATGTATATAGATTGTGTTTGAAGTTGTAGACGTGTGAAAAAAATATAGGAAAGGAAGATATATATAGTGGGTATAAACTTTTTGAAAAAGTAAAAATAAATAAATTAAAATCTACCCTTGGGCATTAAACTTTTTTAAAAACAATTTTTTTAACTCTTACTAGCCGTTGGCTAGTTTAAAATTTGATTTTTTTTTAAAATATGTCGTTGGTTTTAAAATTGTTTTTTTAATATAAGTGTGCGTTGCAGCGTTGGTGTGCCATCGCCAACCCCAACGTCGTCCTTGTTTCAACCCCAACGTCGTCCTTGTTTCATCAACTTTGGTGTCATAACGCCACCAACGCCGTTGCCACGTGGGCACAACGCCGGTTGAGGCATTATGACACCGTGTGCTCTAAGAGATGGATAAAAACGTCAAGAAATGTATGAAATAAAAAGAGACACAAGAACCAACGTAGAGTGTAGCCAACATGAAAGCGTCGTCTAGAAGCCCAAACATTGTAGAGTTGGGACTCGTTTTTTGCAGGGATTCTTCAACCAATGACGCCACCAACCGGGAATTCATCACCCAATTTCTTGGATCAATGCCTATACATTAAAACTAGATTTAACATAATGTACTATGTTCATTAGTTAATAAAAACTAAGGTACATACCACAATCATTATTATCAACTTCAAACCAAAGAAAAACTTTGTTGTCCTTGTTGCAGAAACTTTTCTCTAGGATTCCATGTCGTAACAATTTAGGTTCGGCATCAGTCCAAAAAGCTTTCAAATCGCGAGATCACAAACAAACAACAACAAAATTATCAACCGTTTAGTTGAACTATTTTATCATGAATTACTTTATCTATGTTGCTTTTTTAGAGATTTAGTTCTAGTAATAGTTTAGATACCAATCACAATTAAAATGATAAAATTAACAAAAAAATTACTACGTGAGGATATACTTCCCATTCGCCATCATTGACCTAAACAACCGTCATATCATGTGCAACTCAGTGACTAGTAGTTTATACAATTACAGGTTCATTGAATAAGTTGCCACCTCTATATTTAAGTTTCTGAAAGTGTCTAAAGGCAACTAACAGATCAAATCAATCGATACAAATTGTGAACTAATTCTAGATTTAAATTGATTTACAGCCTAAAACCTAATTTCACGAAAGAATAGAGTTATTGAAATCCCCAAAACTTAATGAAACTATAAGCCACACTAAAACTTAGGTTTATAAAATTAAACACGAAGAAAAATCAAAAAATAATCATACCAAATTAGATATCTAATATCACGATCAAGTATACATTTTGATTTTTTATGGGTTTATCATTCAAACTTTTGAGATTTAAAATGGATGGTTTTTGTAAAACCATCACGTTACAGATTACGACATTGATTTAGAGTTTTTGGTTGTTGATTTCAAATCGGTCGGATTTCTTTGAATGGATTTGTTTTAGCTTTAATCGATGTCTTGAATGGATTTCTTGAATGTTTAATCGATAGGTTTTATGTTTTTGGTTATAGAATCAATCTAACTTATTTGAGGTAAAAGATGTTAATTGACAGGAATAGTTGCATTCCAGCGTGATGTTTTTTTTAACTGGGTTTTCGACTCGACATTGCGAGCCGACTAATCCCAGGGCGACTACCTTTTTGGATAGCTCGGAGTCGCAGGTGAACCTCCGTGGCCGCCCCTCAAATGTACACATCTAGCGAGGTTTGAACCCTTGACCTCTTATTTGAAAGTCAATGACCTTACCACTAGGCCATTTGGTGGTGGTTATTCCAGTTTGATGTTTAGATTGGTCTTTTAGGGTTTTTATTTTGGTGGGATTTTTTTGGAGGGAGTAAATGCTCGAAGAAGATGTGAGACGTTGATTATTTGATATGGGACATGTGTTATTTTTTTACAATTTATGCTTCAAGATGAGTATTTATAAACTTTCTTGTATATAGTAGGTAGATGTAATAAAATTATGTATGATTTTGATGCATATAGATATAAACAAAAATATATGTACGCGTAGTTTAAATACTATCATTTTTATTCTGTTTTGCTAATTTTTACATGTTTTATCGTAATAAATTGTTTCAAGTATAGATAGTTTAAACTAAAAAGATAATAAGAATTTTGTCGCTTATATGAGATACAATTTAGATACACGTTCTTATTTACATAAACCAGTTTAAAATCAAAACATATAACAAAATGGTAAATGTTGAGTGACTTTTAACAATGCCTATACAAATTAAATTGTACGTCAAAGTAATCGGTTTGTATAGTTGATGTGTCATTGTGTGGTGTATATTTTTATGATTCAAGTTTTAAATTTATATTTTGCCGACAAAACCAAAAACAATATTTTAACGGGCAGTGTACCCGGTCGGTAGTAGTTTCGTGGTAAGTAGGGTGTCGAACACTTGAAGCGATGTTAAATCTATTAATTTAATTAATATCTTGGTTATCTAATCTATGTTAATTCTATTCTATTCTAAACCTATGTCAGTCCTAATCCTAATTCTAACGGGAAAAGAAGGGTTTTCAGCCTGAGAGACTGGCACGGTTTGGTTGGTGACTACAATCAATTCAAGGCACTTTAACCTACGCAAGCAAATTAACAAAAGATAAAAGAGCGGTCGAGCCAAATATAAGAAAACTGTATTAACCATTATTAATCCGATTAGAAAGTTGGTTTGTTTATTAAGTGCAATGATTTCTTCTCTCGAGGCGGTATATCATTCTTAAGACTTAGGCGTTACATCATCCTAAGACCTAGACACATTAATTCTGTCACAATTAAAGCATCCGCATAAAGCATCCTTATTTGCTGATTATAATCTATCTTAGGGATTAAAGCAATGGTGATCTTGTTAAACCCTAGCTCATAGAGACTTTACCCACTTACCGCTTAATGGTGATTTATACACTAGTAGTCCACTTGTCCAACTATCCAATGGAATCAGAACGTTATTTGTTGAATTATCTAGGTTCACCTTCTAGTCAACACGATCAATAAACCATTGGCAATATCCAATTAACTAGTTAAGCCCGAAGCGTATCCTAGACACAGATTTAGCAAGGGACAATATTTATGATCCTATGATTTTCTAATGGTTATAAATTACTATATGAGAGCTATACCCGACTTAGATTTACTTGGTCTGTTCACTAGATTAGTTGAATGATAGGTGCATACCAAAAGCGCGTAAATAAGTAATAAATTGATAAACATAAACAAGAATTCAACGATAAATCAAGAAATTGAGATAAACAAATACCAAACATTTAGATCTTCATAATAATGGCTAATATCTAAAGGTATTAGCCTTCAAACGTCATAATAAATACAAAAGCAATTATTTAGCCAAGGTAAACTAACTGATTTCACGAATGATACCAAAAACTGAACGATTACTAAAGTATATGGAATTACACGTTGTCTCCTATGGAAATTGATAGCGGTTTGCTCGAATCTCTTTGCTCTTTTTCTCCTCTGAAAATTGACTTTTATGGTTTAGGTATCGAGAATATGATTTAGCACACTTAAACTCGTTTTTTAGTTTTCTATTTATAAGGTCAGGAAGTCGATTCTATACGGCGTATCCAAGGATTGGATACGGCGTATTGGGGATTTTTTAGAGTAGGAACCACGCTTGATATCTTCTAGAATATTATATTCATTCCATATTTCCAATACGGCGTATTGGTCTTCTCTGGATACGGCGTATTGAGCTTTATTCCTTTGTGGTCTTTGGTGAGTGCAGGCATGGATACGCCGTATCTTCCTTGATGGATACGGCGTATTGGTCTTCAGAATAGTAATCTTCAAAATATCTTCATTTAAGCTCCAGAATGCACGCCTTTTGCTAATATTCACCAAGTACTCCATAATTGCTGCAATTCTCAAATATAAACGATTAAGTAACAATTCTTTGCAATAACTATACAAAATGGGTTAATAACATGGGATAAATGATGCTATAAAATAGATGTTATTTGATGTCATCAAATATCCCCCCACATGAATCCTACTTGTCCTCAAGTAGCCTTTAGAAGTTTATAAAAATGTACCCCTAAGGATATTTTCTGTTAAAGCATTTATTTGATCTATTACAAGTACAAAACTAAACACCTCACAAAATAGGAAGAGGAAAACACTCAAATCACTCAACTAATCTATGTGGTAACATGTAACTAATTCGCTCAATTGCTCAGTCATGACGGGTATTTTATCCTAAGCTTGGCAAGGATACACATCTCCACCACTAAAGCCAAGGAGTAACAAGTTTTTAAACGTTAATAAGGGTTTATGTATGTAAAGGCCTACGATTGAGCATTCTACAATCTTTCACCATAAGTATCATTGCAACAAGGCAGCTGAAGCACACATACATGGCCGTAACAACAGAATATACATGTGTGTTTGATCACATCCTCATTTGAATTTAACCAACGGTTAGGATGAAGAATGATATAGGGTAGGAACCTTCTAACTTTCACCAAAAGTCATAAACCAACGAGGCAGCTAAGACATGCATACATGGCCGTAAAGACGGAATAGACATGCACGCTCGAACAAGTCCTCATTCGCGTAAAACCAGAGGCTAATCATTAGGTGAGAGGGAAGTAAATTGTTGTTAAATAAAAATCAAGAAACAAATAGAATTCAAGGACTAAAGAATAAGTTGTAGACACTTTTTTCCCAGACCGTTACCATGATTTAGACACGGACTATTACAACGTCTGATCCTCGATCAAAAACAACAACCTAAGTTGGCGTTCCCGTAACGGTCAACTTCCCAATCATCCTCCTTTACATACTCTACAAGGTAAGTGGCGATATCTTCCACTTTGTACAATACTCTACATCGTTGATTTTTGTTGCGTATCAACGTAATCGATCCTTCGTGTAATTCCTTTGGTTCTTGCTTAGCGAAACAATTATCTTTAAACTTTCCTTCCTTTTTTTGTTTTTTTGTTTTTTTGTTTTTTGTTATTTTTTTCTAATTTTTTTTTATTTTTTTACCAATTTATCTATATACGAAACTCGAAGTAGTTTCACTTCTTCACGATCATAATAATTCCGAATAATTTCTTCGATAGTTCATTCGTTCTTCGGACTCACCAATAATTATGATGGTAGTAAAATCACATGAGTTTTGACTATAATATACATTCCCATTTGCAATGTGCAAATTTCCAACCGCACCAAAGATAGAAAATGACACAAGATTCGGGAAAATAGCTTTTTTGGGTGTAATCCTAAAAATTTACCAATGTAAACAAGTTACTCTAATTAAATCCATAATACTTATTATTGTGGTCTCGAGTGATATACCAAGCCAAGTTCTAAAGTCCACTACATCACCGGCACACTCATATTTTGTGGAATTTGGGTAAACATTTGGAAACGGATAGGCTAAATTCTCACAATATCTAACAAGGCTTATTGTGTGCGGTTATGTATCAAGTAATTTTCACAAAAGTATGCTTGAATTTTTTTTAAATTTGAGCATAATTTAAGCATTTTAATTATTTTAATGTGAAAAAATAGGACAAGTAAACATTCTAATTCCACCCCCACTTGAATTATACAACGTCCTCGTTGTATAGATAAAACATTAAAAATACAGGAATTAAAAAGAATTAGAATGAGAAACTCCCTTGATATTTGCTCGGTAGATTCTCCATGTTTGAGTTTATTAGCAAGATTGTGTGTTGAACAGCCGTCTTGAAGTTTCAAGACTCCAACACTTGAAGATCTCTAGATTTGTAAATCCTCCACTAATATTCGTCGATATTTCTTTCACGAGGTCCTGTGTAAAATAGGAAAAACGTGCATTCCTATCTTGGCATCTACGGTTAATTTAAACTAAACTAAACAAACCAAATACGAGTCAGTCTGGTGGATACGCCATATCAGGTTAATGAATACGCCGTATTGCCAGAACTGACAATAATATTTTTAAAGTGCAATAAAAAAATAAAGACTGATAACGTCCAGACAATCAATACGCCGTATGGTATGGAGCAGATACGCCGTATTGATGTCCGGGAAGACAGACTTGATAAAATTAAATAACAATCTGGGTTGTCTCCCAGGAAGTACTTTTATTTACAACAAAGTCTTTAAGTTAGACTTGTCTTCAACTTCTCTTTACGTTGTATCGTCATCCAATTCAACCACTTCTTTCTCTTCCGAATTAATATGTCCATCATGATACTTTTTCAACCTTTTTCCATTGACTTTAAAATTGATTCTGTTTTTATCGATAATTTCCACGGTTCCATATGGATGCACAGTTTTCACCACATTCGGGTCGTAACACTTTGATTTAAGCTTACCTGGATGCATCTTAAATCTAGAGTTAAATAATAATACCTTGTCTCCTGCTTTAAAATCTTTATCCCCTCGAAGCCTAGAGTCATGTCATCTCTTAGTTTGTTCTTTGTAGATTCGGGCGTTTTCATATGCTTCATCTTTTAACTCTATTAATTTATTAAGTTCCATGAAACAGTTTTTTGCAGCAGCTGTGAGATCCATATTATATTGTTTTAGTGCCCAATATGCTTTATGTTTGATCTCTACAGGTAGGTGACAGGCTTTTCCATAAACCAATCTGAAGGGGGTGCATCCAGTAGGCGTCTTGTTGCGGTTATGAATGCCCATAATGCATCATCAAGCTTTTCTGACCAATTCTTTGGGTTATACCCAATTGATCTTTCCAGAATACATTTTATAGCTCTATTGGTCACTTCAGTCTATCCGTTGGTTTGAGGGTGATATGCAGTAGATAATTTATGAGTCACTCTGTATTTTTGCAAGGCTTTTTCTAATTGAGAGTTACGAAAATCTGTCCCCCGATCACTAATTAAAGCCTTGGGAACTCCGAATCTTGCAAATAGCCTTCTTAAAAACCTAATCATAACGCGAGTATCGTTTGTAGGAAGAGCTTGAGCTTCAACTCATTTTGAGACGTAATCTACTGCTACTAATATATATTTATTCCCCTTCGAGTTCGGAATGGGCCCCATAAAGTCTAGCCCCTATATGTCAAATACATCACATACCTGAATATTGTTCTGTGGCATCTCATTTCTTGATGATATGTATCCTGATCTCTGACATGCATCGTATCTCATCACATAATCTTTAGCATCTTTAAAGATGCTAGGCCAATAGAATCTAGATTCATAGACTTTCCTTCCAGTAATCGACGCACTATGATGTCCCCTAGTTGGTCCAGAATGACAATGCGCCAAGATTTCAAGGATTTCGTTCCCAGCAACACATCTTCTCATTACATTGTTCGAGCACAGCTTGAATGCATACTGTTCGTCCCAAAAATAATTCTTAACTTAAGAGAAAAATCTTCTTCTTTTTTCAGGTGTCCAATTTGGAGGCACAATATTTCTAACAATATAGTTAACATAATCAGCATAACATGGTTCATCGTTATTGAGCTCAGCTTTCAATATCATAAGATGCTCGTTGAGAAATTCATCAGTTATTTCCTCCTCCATAAAGGTTCCCAAATCTGGGTTCTCAAGTCTTGACAAATGAGCTGCAGCTAAACTCTCTGCCCCTTTTTATCCTTAATCTCAATGTCAAATCCTTGGAGAAGTAGAACCCACCTAATAAGCCTTGGTTTTGCGTCCTCTTTGCTAAACAAATACTTCAAGGCAGAATGATCAGTGTAGACTATAGTTTTTGATAAGATAAGATATTGACGAAATTTATCAAAAGAGAAAACAATTGCAAGAAGTTCTTTTTCAGTGGTGGTATAATACTCTTGGGCATTATTTAAAGTTTTGTTGGCGTAATAAATTGGCTTAAATTTTCCATCAATTTGTTGCCCTAAAATAGCTCCAACAGCAAAGTCACTAGCGTCACACATTAATTCAAAGGGCACGTTCCAATCGGGAGATATTATGATAGGTGTAGTGGTCAGTTTTTCTTTCAAAATGTTAAATGCCTTTTTACAATCATCAGAAAAATCAAACTTTGCGTCTTTCATCAGAGTTTGGGTCATTGGTTTAGAGATCATGGAAAAGTATTTTATGAACCTTCGGTAAAATCAAGCATGCCCCAGAAAATTTCTAACTCCTTTTACGTTAATTGGGTATGGTAATTTAGCTATCACATCAATTTTGGCTCTATCAACTTCAATTCCAGCTCCAGAAATTTTATGTCCTAAAACTATCAATTCTTTTACCATAAAATGGCATTTTTCCAATTTAGCACAAGGTTGGTTTCTTTACATCTAGCAAGCATTCTATCTAAATTAGCTAGACAAAAATCAAAAGAGTTATCAAATACTGAGAAGTCGTCCATGAAAACTTCCATAAAGTCTTATACCATGTCGTGGAAGATTACCGTTATGCATCTTTGAAAAGTGGAAGGAGCATTACATAATCCAAATGGCATTCGTCGGTAAGCGAAAGTCCCATAAGGACATGTGAAGGTAGTCTTTTCTTGATCCTCGAGAGCGATTGGTATTTGGAAGAATCCTGAAAATCCATCAAGAAAACAATAGTATCCATTCCCACATAAACATTCTAACATTTGGTCAATGAAAGGAAAAGGAAAATGGTCTTTTCGAGTTGCATCATTAAGTTTACAGTAATTGATGCACACCCTCCATCCAGTAACTGTGCGAGAGGGGATTAATTCATTATTATCATTCAAAACTATAGTCATCCCTCCCTTTTTGGGCACAACGTGAATAGGGCTAACCCATAAACTGTCTGAAATTGGATAAATTAGCCCGGAATCAAGTAGCTTCACAATTTCATTTGTCACAACATCTTGGACTTTAGGATTTAGACGCCTTTGGGGTTGGAAGCCGGTTTGTATTCATCTTCCATCAAAATCTTGTGTGTTTGACATTTTCCAAGCAATTGCTCCTTTTTGTTTCTCCAATACTTGTATAAGTGAAATTTTCTCTTTTTCGGACAATTCTGATGAGATAATAATGGGAAAGGATTTGTCTCCATGAAGGTATGCGTATTCTAAGTGTTGAGGCAAATTCTTCAGCTCTGGTTTCTTCTCATCGATTTCATTCGCACTGGATGAATAAAGGTGTTCGCTTTTAACATCATCGCGTTTTGTAGTTCCCTGCGTAACTGGATACGGCGTATTAGCAGAGTCGATACGCCGTATTGAGTATTCTGAATCAGAACCATCATTTTTATTGCTACTGCAGATTCACAGCATTCTAGGTCTGATTGATCAATTAATTTTTCCAGTCCCCTTGATAAAAATGAATCAGGCTCTTTATTTTCCAGCAATTCCTGAGCTTCTGCGTTGATCGTGTCGTCCAAATCATCAATCCCATAACATTCATCGTCTTCAGTGGTTGGTCTTTTAGTTGATTGGTCTACGTCAAAGATTACTTCATCATCCCCCACTCTTAGTGTTATCTTCTTATTGAATACGTCAATCATAGCTCGAGCGGTTGCCAAAAATGGCATTTCTAAAATTATAGGAACTCTTGAGTCTTCGGGCATATCTAGGATGACGAAATCTATGGGAAGGACGAATTTATCCACTTTAATGAGTACGTTTTCGATTATTCCTCTCAGGTATTGTAACACCCCCAAAATGGGTCGCAGCGGAATAAGGGTCCAAGGCGTGTTACTTCATAATACAATTGCACAAGATATGAGAGAACGGCATCTATATGAGTCGTTTGAAAGATAATCTTATTTATTTAATTGAAATTTAAATAGTTATAACAATTGTCCCAAAGTTTGCATCAAAATGAAAGACTGAAAGTAATAAAACGAGATTTGATAGTTTGAATGCATATAAAAATCCATGAATGTAATCTTGTAAAGTTTAGACTCCAATGCACATCAAGAACGTCAAGCATCTTATTCACCTGATAAATACATGCTTAAAAGTGTCAACTTAAAGTTGGTGAGTTCATAAGTTTATGTAATTGATAAAGTAGAAGCACAAGATTTCTGAGTGTATGTGACTATTATAACAGATACAATATCACACACAAAATGTAATTACGATTGCACTAAGCTCATGACACTGAAGCTACAACAATGAATGAATGCAATTTAATGCAAGTAATGTGCCCTTGAAGATGTTCAACCAGCAACATCCAAATCCGATATGGTATACGTCCGTTAGTTCGGTTCACCGAAACTAGTAAGCGCTACTTACCTTAATGGGGATGTCAATCCCAAATAGATCTATTTATAACAATCGTGCTTACATCAGTAATTTTACAGTTCATGATAGTGGGCTTGATGGGTTATCGCTACTTAGGCAACTCGTAATTTGTTTAAAAGAGTACTTGCGTCCAAATGTAAAACAAGTCATGTATCTCACCCTGAGATTTTGTAAAATGTTGTTAAACAGTAAAGCGGGGCTATAAACTCACCTCAAGTAAAAGTATTGATTTATGAGAAATCAACAAATGAAAATGTCACGACAAGTCCGAATTGCAACCTAATTAAATATGGGCCGATTTAGAATTATGCAAGCGTAATAAAATGAGGCAATATATTTTTATAACATTATATCACCACCTAATAGTTTGTGTATTAGTTTTTATAAGTCAAAATAATGTTTACGTCAAGTTTGTCACCTAATGTCTAATTATATACATTTGTAATATTTTCTAATAGTCAATTAAATTATAGTCTAGCTCGTTCAATTTATTGTTTTAGTATTTTCTAATAGTCCACATAAATATATTCGAACTCGTTTACGAAATAGTATTTATAAAGGTTCACGACGCGTATAAATATTATATAAGTGTTACTAAAATATTTGTTAAGGTTTTTATAGCTCAAACGAACCAAAAAACACCCAAAAACCCCATTTAAGTTCCTAACGGCCAACAATATTTAATAAAAAGTGTGCTGGAAACTTAATAAATTTTCAGAAAATAGTTCATATTGTAAGAGGCGTAACTCCTTCGTTATAATGAGTTATGGTACGTTCCAACTCAATGATTTAACGGAAAATCATAATCTATAAGTTTTATCATTTGTGTTTAGCCCGACTTGGAACCGAAATGGGGAAAAAACGTCAATGAACAGCTCAGTTTTTATCGGTAAATTTACTAAACTCGTTTTGGCCATAACTCCTTCGTTTTAAGGCCGATTTTTACGTTCTTTATATCCACGGAATTGTTTTTGAGTGTACTATCATATTTTTATGGCCTAAGTTAATGATTTTTATGTCTACTATTCGAAACAGTAACATATAAATTGGGACAAAATACGTAATTTACCAAAAATACTTCAAAAATGCAAACTAGTTGGTGATATAAATTAGTAAATGAAATGATAATACAAAATATATAAGATGAAAGTATAGGAAGAAAATATAAAACCTTGAAGAAGATGAATGATGAGATTTATTAGTGCAACTCCTAAATCAAACCCCAAATATTGTTTGATTATTATTACAACCCTTAAATCTTCTTGAAATACTCTTGAACAATATCAAAAACCAATTCTTTCTTGTTTCCTTTGAGTGAGCTGAGATTATATGTGTGTTTGAATGTATTTGTATGTGTTAAATGAGTGAAACTATGGTTCTATTTATAGCATAGAATTGTGATTATAAAACTAAGTAAATCTTAGATATTTAAAATCTCTTTTGTTGTTTACCATTCATTTAAGCTACTTTTCTTGTTAACCATCCATACAAAGGAATGGTTGACGAGAAAAGTATTATTTACCTTGCTTGTGTCATGCCTTCTAGATGTATTAAAAGAGTTGGGTAATTAACGGTAAGTGTTAAAACGTAAAAAGTAAGTTTTAAACGTAACTTTTTGTAAAAATGTAAAGGTTAATATGACCAAGTTTTTTAAGTGTAAAGATACTAATATAAAGTGTATTGAGCATATCTTAGGCAGTTAATGACGTTTAGTTAGGATCGTGGGTCAAAAATACGGTAAAACGCTAAGTTTCCTATGAAAACGAACACGTAAACGTTTTACGTAAAGTATAAAATAAAATATGAAAAGTTATCAATTATCTTCGTAATAATAATATAACACTTGTCCGATGTAAACTTTTATTTGTTTAATGCTGCTTTACGTTAATTGATGATTTTCGGTTTACCCGATTTAACTTAACGGTTATAGTTAAAAATAAACACGTAATAATAAATACTCGACAATATAATTAGACTAAACCTTGTAAATAAGGAGAATTAGTCCTTCGACTTATGAATGACAATGATGTCAAAATTGTTTTGTTTAACTTGAATCGAAATATGAAGTTGCGTTGATCATACGTATAATAAACACGTAAATGTTCAAAGTAAATAGTTTGAGTTTATTGATGTAGAAATGACCTAAAATTGTGGGTTGTTACAGTTTACCCGTTAAAAGAGCTTTGTCCCCAAAGCTAAAATCGTGGCTTTTGACGAAGGTGAGAGTTCGGCGA
This sequence comes from Tanacetum coccineum, assembly GCA_026074375.1. Taxonomy (NCBI): domain Eukaryota; kingdom Viridiplantae; phylum Streptophyta; class Magnoliopsida; order Asterales; family Asteraceae; genus Tanacetum; species Tanacetum coccineum. Next base: position 59,537 of record BQNB010007979.1, on the reverse strand, counting down.
AGAGGTGTGGATACTTCTTCTAAAATTGATCCTCACGTTCCCAAGTAAACTCTGGGCCTCTCTTAGTGTTCCATCGAACCTTGGTGATAGGAATGCGGCATTGCTTCAACCGCTTGACTTCTCGGTAGTTTCATGAACAATTTCTGGTCTAGCGAGTTGAACATCTCCTACCTCGGCCCAACAAACAGGTGATCGACACTTTCGACCACAAAGTGCCACAAATGAAGCGGCTTTAATGCTCATGTGATTTTCCCCTTCATGGTTAAGTTTGTTTTCAGATTCTTTATATCGTGATTTATGATTTTAACGGGATCCTTTACTAAACATATATTGTTAGTTATTTTGATTTCGTCTAGTGGCACATACAAGTTTGATTCTGTCAACATTTCTTTAGATTGGATACGTGAAACGTATAATGAACGTTGTTTAATTCTTGAGGTTGACTTGATAGACTACTAGACCAATCAATTTAATATTTTCAAAATGCATATTAACTTTAAAACTAGTTTAACTTTTCTCCTATAGTGTATTGATCTTTTTGAAGGTGATATTTTGAGTAAGACTTTATAGTCAATGCTAATTTCTAATGATTTTTGCTACGGTTAATCGTACAGAGTTTCTGGTGATCACTGTTAGTGTTGTGGATGATGTCTATTTTTATAAATTGTTAATTTCTACTTCTTATCAATAAGATGATGAGTGGAACTTACATTCATATAAGGATTTATATAGGACACCTTAGATGCTAGTTGTTTCATATGTTGTTATAGGAAAGATTCTTTCTTTGTTTTCCTCGTCTTGAGCTTTCAGTATGCAAGAAATCAATCTTGACTAATAGCATTCTCGATGTTCGCATTTGTAATGGTCTCGATCTTTCCTTCCTATTCCAAATAGGTTTTCTCACTACTTTCTAAGGTTAACGTATATCCACGGCGCGTTGGGATACATGCGCTTCTTAATATTTTTATGTTATACACTTCCATATATATATATATATATATATATATATATATATATATATATATATATATATATATATATTATAAGTGTGTGTGTGTGTGTGTGTAATATTTATTTATTAATAAATGGGCTTCCTTGTTATCAGGCGCTTTTATCTCTCTTCATGAATTTTGAGTCAGAAATGTCGCAGGCTATGATCTTCTCATTTTTTTATAACGTTCTTAGCGTAGAGGGTTTAATGTCGTTGGCGGTTAAGAGATTTTGAGAAGTTTGAAATGAATTGTTGATTATAGTCAGGAAAACCTAGAAATCTACAATGTAGGAGTATTTATGGATTAAAATTGACATAAGTAAGGGGTTTTAATTGAAGGCTTAAGGATGATGGTAAGAATAAAGTGTGTGTATGTTGTCTCAACTGTTGTCTTATGAATTTTCTTCAGGTGAACTATGAGTTGATGAATGCGTGATCAAATGTCAGTTCTTGAAGAGAAAATAAATGTTTTAGCATTGTTTAGTTTGTCAAGTGGATCATCAAATCGAGGAAGTAGAGTATCAAGATTATTCGTATGAACATAGTAATGAAAAAGAGTGGACGTAAAGAATCATGCATTCTAACAATTACGAACTGAAAGAAGTAGAGAGAATTATCCGTACAATTAATAGTTATACAAAATGGATTGTACCAATATCCGGAAGGAAGAATGATAAATATCAAGAATGCAAAACTAGATAAGTTGAATTCCGGTGTTAATAATCAATGCAATTTTATAATGAAAAGTGCGAAAAATACAGGTGATATGGTAAGATTTAGAGAGAAATGCAAAGAGAAATGGGAGTGTGTAGAAGCATTAGAATAGTGCAATTTTTGTATGTAGGTATTGGGAAATGGGGAAATCATGATAGGTTTTTAGGTTTTCTCGTAAAAATTAGAAAATCTTTGAGTTTCTTCTCGTCGGTAATTATAGTCGGAAAGGGTTCCAAATTTTCTTCGGGTTGTTCTCCATTAACCTTGAGTATGTCATTGATCAATAAAAGAATACGGACTATTTTCACAATTGCGTCGAAACTTTCACGACTGAAAGGTATTAAGTTGATGGTAAAGGTATGGATGGGCTTGAAGCTACAAGACTCATTCGTTCATTTGAGAAAAATGGTAATTGGGATGAAGCAGCAAAGGATGAAGTTGAGTCATGTGATTCTTCGTATGACCAAAATTTGGAAGATCCAAGAAGGAGAATTCTTATAATAGGAATGATTTCAAAACTAATGTTAGAAAGTATAGAAGAGTCCTTCGAAAATGATATGGACTCATTTATAACAAATCTAGTTACTCATCAGAATTTAAAACAATGTCTTAAATAGACATCCGTGAAATAATCTTATTGGTTTCTATTCTTATCTGAGTGCGATAATTGTCGAGACATATAGATATATGCTTATACTATTGATGGTGGTACGTTTTCTGATTCAAAATTTGATTGAATCAAGATATGCAACAAGACAGCCGAGGATGTAAGAAACTTTCCATAATTTGAGGGATGAAAATAAAGAGATAGGGCATGTATTCTATGAAGTGTTTGAGAGTGTGATTAATGACGTAGCAATTGGCTTTTTAGATAAGCATGTAACAAAAATATAAAAGTAAAAATATGTTGTCAGGTTTGTAAATGATCTTTGTGTCAAGGATATAATTGGGTCTAACGGTGTTATTGACATAATGAATGGTATACCGAGTTTTGATTCTACGTTGTGCGTGTTTCCTCTTGGAGAAATGATTTTATAATTTGTCTAAATACTTATTCGAGTAAAACTTTAGGCAAAGTTGGCCATTGACGTATCTGGCGTAAAATAGACTACGTATGTTTAAATAATGATAATCACGCAAGAAAATATGAATACAAAAGTTTGTATTTTGACAAAGTGATTGTTTTTTGTGTGGATAGGAATTTGTAATAAAGTTTTATTCTTGAACATACATCCCAAAAGAGTTTTGACTAGAGATATGTTTCAAGCATCGCAAAGGCTTTACAATTTGAAATCATAATGACCAAGCACCAGGTAAAAAAAATTAAAATATTTTTCCAAAAGTGGGTTGGATAACGATATTCTACCAACGTTGATGTTTAGACATACACCATAATACAAAGGTTTTGTTTTTAACAAAAATAATCCAACCGTTAAAATTTCTAATGTTGTGTACTTTAAAAAGTTTTCAAAGAAATACTTCACTTTGTACAAAATTTGTTACCGGAAAACATTGACTTAACTGAACCAATACCATCTCCGAAACACGGACATCAGATTATAATTTGTTATCATGGTCAATAGAAATAATCTATTTAAGAATTGTAAGGACGTTACTGTCCTAGCAGTCCTTTTGTTTTACAAGTCGTCTCAAAGGTTGTGGTTGTATAACGAAACAACAAATGAGTCGACACCTCAGGGGTGTTATTCATGGGATAATTATCGAGTGATTTAATCACCTAAAAATTTTAAAAGTGCATTTAAGAGATGAAATTATGTATTATGTACCAAAATACGTATGTACCAAAAATGGTCTTTCAACGAGTCACTAAGACTGTTAGGATGTAGCAATGATAACCTTAGACACGTCGACTACCAACTAGAGTTCACTCCTTGTTGAAGCTAAGTCTGTTGGGATATAGTAATTAAGTAGTTATGTACCAAACTTCCAATTATATATACTCGTATATGTAATTATAATTAATCAAGTTGTCTAAATCACATCGTTCATTATAGTTAAAAGATTCTATTTCAACTACACAAACTGTTTTAAAAATTTCCTCGAGGTATCCTATGATTCTAATAAATCCATGTTATATGATGTAAGTATTATCATGTTGGCCACCCATTATAATACTTGCATCACATAGGCACGCTTTTATTGTCATCGTATTCTACGAAGGATTCAAATAGCACATAAGAGTTTTACATAGAAAGTGATAATTCATGAGGTATTGCACATATACATATTGTACACGTAGTTCATATTATGTTTGCAGTTGATGACAGAACACTCTTGGGTATGGAATTTGATGAGATGATAGAAGTAGACATGTTGTGATAACCAATGGTTTATATATAATATATAAGACAAATGTATGAATATATGCTAGGCAAAGTTAAGCATAAGTATAAGTTATGTAAGCAAGTAGTATGTATGCTTATGAAAAGTTTTATGTCATGCAATATTTGTAAAAACGGTTATAGTCTAGGTAACACATGCAACCTAGTTCTCTATAACTATGGCTCTTGATACCAATCTGTAACACCCCCAAAATGGGTCACAACAGAATAAGAGTCTGGGGCGTGTTACTTCATAATACAATTGCACAAGATATGAGAGAATGACCTCTAGATGAGTCGTTTGAAAGATAATCTCATTTATTTAATTGAAATTTAAATAGTTATAACAATTGTCCCAAAGTTTGCATCAAAATGAAAGACTGAAAGTAATACAACGAGATTTGATAGTTTGAATGCATATAGAAATCCATGAATGTAATCTTGTAAAGTTTGGACTCCAATGCACATCAAGAACGTCAAGCATCTTATTCACCTGATAAATACATGCTCAAAAGTGTCAACTTAAAGTTGGTGAGTCCATAAGTTTATGTAATTGATAAAGTAGAACTACAAGATTTCTGAGTGTATGTTACTATTATAACAGATACAATATCACACACAAAATGTAATTACGATTGCACTAAGCTCGTGACACTGAAGCTACAACAATGAATGAATGCAATTTAATGCAAGTAATGTGCCCTTGAAGATGTTCAACCAGCAACATCCAAATCCGATATGGTATACGTCCGTTAGTTCGGTTCACCAAAACTAGTAAGCGCTACTTACCCGAACGGGGATGTCAATCCCAAATAGATCTATTTATAACAATCGTGCTTACATCAGTAATTTAACAGCTCAGGATAGTGGGCCTGATGGGTTATCGCTACTTAGGCAACTCGTAATTTGCTTAAAAGAGTACTTGCGTCCAAATGTAAAACAAGTCATGTATCTCACCCCGAGATTTTGTAAAATGTTGTTAAACAGTAAAGCGGGGCTATAAACTCACCTCAAGTAAAAATATTAATTTTTGAGAAATCAAAAAGTAAAAATGTTACTACAAGTCCGAATTGTAACCAAATTAAATATGGGTCGATTTAGAATTATGCAAGCGTAATAAAACGAGGCAATATATTTTTATAACATTATATCACTACCTAATAGTTTGCGTATTAGTTTTTATAAGTCAAAATAATGTTTACGTCAAGTTTGTCACCTAATGTCTAATTATATACATTTGTAATATTTTCTAATAGTCAATTAAATTATAGTCTAGCTCGTTCAATTTATTGTTTTAGTATTTTCTAATAGTCCACATAAATATATTCTAACTCGTTTACGAAATAGTATTTATAAAGGATCACGATGCGTATAAATATTATATAAGTATTACTAAAATATTTGTTAAGGTTTTTATAGCTTAAACGGACCAAAAAACACCCAAAAAACCCATTTAAGTTTCCTAACAGCCAACAATATTTAATAAAAAGTGTGCAGGAAACTTAATAATTTTTTAGAAAATAGTCCATCTTGTAAGAGGCTTAACTCCTTCGTTATAATGAGTTATTGTACGTTCCAACTCGAGGATTTAACGGAAATTCATAATCCACAAGTTTTATCTTTTGTGTTTAACCCGACTCGGACCTGAAATGGGTCAAAAACGTCAATGAACAGTTCTGTTCCTGAATCAAAAAACTCAGTTTTTATCAGTAAATTTACTAAACTCGTTTTAGCTATAACTCATTCGTTTTAAGGCTGATTTTTACGTTCTTTATATCCACGGAATCGTTTTAAGTGTACTATCATATTTTTATGGCCTAAGTTAATGATTTTTATGTCTACTATTTGGAACAGTAACATTTAAATTGGGACAGAATACGTAATTTACCAAAAATACTTCAAAAATGCAAACTAGTTGGTGATAAAAAATAGTAAATGAAATGATAATACAAAATATATAAGATGAAAGTATAGAAAGAAAATATAAAACCTTGAAGAAGATGAATGATGATATTTATTAGTGCAACTCCTAAATCAAACCCCAAATATTGTTTGATTATTACTACAACCCTTAAATCTTCTTGAAATACTCTTGAACAATATCAAAAACCAATTCTTTCTTGTTTCCTTTGAGTGAGCTGAGATTATATGTGTGTTTGAATGTATTTGTATGTGTTAAATGAGTGAAACTATGGTTCTATTTACAACATAGAATTGTGATTATAAAACTAAGTAAATCTTAGATATTTAAAATCTCTTTTGTCGTTTACCATTCATTTAAGCTACTTTTCTTGTTAACCATCCATACAAAGGAATGGTTGAGGAGAAAAGTATTATTTACCTTGTTTGTGTCATGCCTTCTAGATGTATTAAAAGAGTTGGGTAATTAACAGTAAGCGTTAAAACGTAAAAAGTAAGTTTTAAACGTAACTTTTTGTAAAAATGTAAAAGTTAATATGACCAAGTTTTTTAAGTGTAAAGATACTAATATAAAGTGTATTGAGCATATCTTAGGTAGTTAATGACCTTGTAAATAAGGAGAATTAGTCCTTCAACTTATGAATGACAATGATGTCAAAATTGTTTCGTTTAACTTGAATCGAAATGTGAAGTTGCGTTGATCATACGTATAATAAACACGTAAATGTTCAAAGTAAATAGTTTGAGTTTATTGATGTAGAAATGACCTGACATTGTGGGTTGTTACAGTTTCTACCCATTAAAAGAGCTTTGTCCCCAAAGCTAAAATCGTGGCTTTTGACGAAGGTGCGGGTTCGACGAAGAAGTGTGGATACTTCTTTTGAAATTGATCCTCACGTTCCTAAGTAAACTCTGGGCCTCTCTTAGCGTTCCATCGAACCTTGATGATAGGAATGCGGCATTGCTTCAACCGCTTGACTTCTCGGTAGTTTCATGAAAAATTTATGGTCTAGTGAGTTGAACATCTCCTACCTCGGCCCAACAAACAGGTGATCGACACTTTCGACCATAAAGTGCCACAAATGAAGCGGCTTTGATGCTCATGTGATTTTCCCCTTCATGGTTAAGTTTGTTTTTAGTTTCTTTATATCGTGATTCATGATTTCAACGGGCTCCTTTACTAAACATATATTGTTATTTATTTTGATTTCGTCTAGTGGCACATACAAGTTTGCTTCTGTCAACATTTCTTTAGATTGGATACGTGAAACGTATAATGAACATTGTTTAATTCTTGAGGTTGACTTGAAAGACTACTGGACCAATCAATTTGAAAATTTCAAAATTCTTATTAATTTTAGAACTAGTTTAACTTTTCTCCTATAGGGTATTGATCTTTTTGAAGGTGATGTTTTGAGTAAGACTTTATAGTCAATGTTAATTTCTAATGATTTTTGCTACGGTTAACCGTACAGCGTTTCTGGTGATCACTGTTAGTGTCGTGGATGATGTCTATTTTTATAAATTGTTAATTTCTACTTCTTATCAATAAGATGATGAGTGGAACTTATGTCCATATAAGGATTTATATAGGACACCTTAGATGCTAGTTGTTTCATATGTTGTTATAGGAAAGATTCTTTCTTTGTTTTCCTAGTCTTGAGCTTTCAGTATGCAAGAAATCAATCTTGACTAATAGCATTCTCGATGTTCGTATTTGTAATGGTCTCGATCTTTCCTTCCTATTCCAAATGGGTTTTCTCACCACTTTCTAAGGTTAATGTATATCCAAGGCGCGTTAGGATCCATGCGCTTCTTAATATTTTTACGTTATACACTTACATATATATATGTGTGTATATATATTATTTATTTATTAATGGCTCCTTGTTATGAGGCACTTTTATCTCTCTTCATGAATTTTGAGTTAGAAATGTCGTAGGCTATGATCTTCTTATTGTTTTTATAAGGTTCTTAGCGTAGAAGGTTTAATGCCGTTAGCGGTTGAGAGATTTTGAGAAGTTTGAAATGAATTGTTGATTATAGTCGGGAAAACCTAGAAATCTACAAGGTAGGAGTATTTATGGATTAAAATTGACAAAAGTAAGGGGTTTTAATTGAAGGCTTAAGGATGAAGGTAAGAATAAAGTGTGTGTATGTTGTCTCAAGTCTCAACTGTTGTCTTATGGATTTTCTTCAGGTGAACTATGAGTTGATGAATGCGTGATCAAATGTCAGTTCTTGAAGAGAAAATAAATGTTTTAGCATTGTTTAGTTTGTCAAGTGGATCATCAAATCGAGGAAGTAGAGTATCAAGATTATTCGTATGAACATAGTAATGAAAAAGAGTGGACGTAAAGAATCATGCGTTCTAACAATTACGAACCGAAAGAAGTAGAGAGATTTATCCGTACAATTAATAGTTGTAACAAAATGAATTGTACCAATATCCGGAAGGAATATCAAGAATGCAAAACTAGATAAGTTGAATTCTGGTGTTAATAATCAATGCAATTTTATAATGAAAAGTGTGAAAAATACAAGTGATATGGTAAGATTTAGAGAGAAATGAAAAGAGAAATGCAAAGAGAAATGAGAGTGTGTTGAAGCGTTAGAATAGTGCAACTTTTGTATGTAGGTATTGGGAAATGGGGAAATCATGATAGGTTTTTAGGTTTTCTCGTAAAAATTAGAAAATCTTCGAGTTTCTTCTCGTCGGTAATTATAGTCGTAAAGGGTTCCAAATTTTCTTCGGGTTGTTCTCCATTAACCTTAAGTATGTCATTGATCAATAAAAGAATACGGACTATTTTTCACAATTGCGTCAAAGCTTCCACGACTGAAAGGTATTAAGTTGATGGTAAAGGTATGGATGGGCTTGACGCTACAAGACTCATTCGTTCATTTGAGAAAAATGGCAATTGGGATGAAGCAACAAAGGATGAAGTTGAGTCATGTGATTCTTCGTATGACCAAAATTTGGGAGATCCAAGAAGGAGAATTCTTATAATAGGAATGATTTCAAAACTAATGTTAGAAAGTATAGAAGAGCCCTTCGAAAATAATATGGACTCATTTATAACAAATCCAATTACTCGTCAGAATTTAAAACAATGTCTTAAATAGACATTCATGAAATAATCTTATTGGTTTCTATTCTTATCTGAGTGCGATAATTGTCGAGACATATAGATATATGTTTATACTATTGATGGTAAAACTCACAAGGAATAGTAAAACTCATTGGGTCTTTCTCCTTTGATGGAAGCTTGTTTAATAATACGGTAGAGCATCTTTCGTTCATAGTGTTTTGCAAGCTTCTTCCAATCTGACCTTATTAGTTAGCAAACCTTTTAGAAATTTGGCATTTGAGCTAATGCTTTGATGAAAGGCAGATTGATGTGGAGTTGCTTCATGTTTTCCAAAAACTTCTTCTGTTGAGCCTCTTCTTTTTCTTTTCTCAGTCTTTTGGGGAAAGGAATTGGTGGTGTTTGTACTTCATTTGATGGCTGAACAACAGGTTCACTAGTCATCTGAGGCTGATCATTAGTGAGGACTTCGTTTGATCCGACTGGATTTTCGAGTTCTAATACTAGAGGTTCTTTTGGTCACACATTGGTGTTGTTATCATGAGCATCTTGAGTCGTAGTTTTTCCACCTCTAGTAGTTACTCCCTTAACATCACAATCTTTCATTGAAACGTTATTTATTACTTTTAATAGCTCTTGTACTCCAAATCTGAGCTCAATTTGTGAATTATTCCTTTCTTTAAACAAGAGCTCATTGGTAGTTTGGAAGTCATAGATGAATGCCCTCATCTCCTCGTGTTCTCGTTTTCCTTCGTCAATGAACTTGTTTAACATCTCTTCCATTGTCATGCTTCTTTCTAGGTAGATAAAATGATATGGACGGAGTCTGGTTTCTGTTCCTGAAAAGTAAGACATGATGCAAAGTAAAGATATTCTAGAAAAATAAATTTGTAAAGAAAATAATCAATACGTCGTATACAAAGAGGCGAATACGTTGTATAGCTGATCAGACTGGATACGCCGTATTGGATACGCCGTATCTAATGGACGTAGATACGCCGTATCGTTCTATTAGAATAGGAAAACGATTAAAATCAGCAATTAAATACGCAAAATAATACACTAATCTAATTAATACTACTCTTAAGGGTTAGATCTAATCTAATGCTAAAAACCAAAATATCAAATAAAAATCAAGATTAATTTTCACTCCCCGGCAACGGCGCCAAAAACTTGATGTGTCGTTGTGTGGTGTATATTTTTATTATCCAAGTTTTAAATTTATATTTTGCCGACTAAACCAAAAACAACACTTTAACGGGCAGTGTACCCGGTCGGTAGTAGTTTCGTGGTAGTAGGGTGTCGAACACTTGAAGCGAGGTTAAATCTATGTGTGAGTCAGGGGTGTCGGTGAACACTGAAGCGAGGTAAATCTATTTTTATTTAATTAATATCTTGGTATCTTAATCTGATGTTAATTTCATATTTGTTCTAAACCTATGTCGAGTTTCTTAATTCCTAATTCTAACGTGGAGAAAGAGAGGTGTTTCAGCCTGAGAGACATGAAGGTGTTGGTTGGTGAGCTTACAATCAATTCAAGGCACTTTAACCCACGCAAGCAAATTAACAAAAGTTAAAAGAGCGGTCGAGCCAAATATAAGAAAATTATATTGACCATTATTAATCCGATTAGAAAGTTGGTTTGTTTATTAAGTGCAATGATTTATTCTCTCGAGGCGGTATATCATTCTTAAGACTTATAATTATGTCGTGTTACATCATCCTTAAGTCCTAGGAACATCGATTATTTATGGTACAATTAAAAGGCATCCGCATTAAGCATCCTTATTTGCTAATTTAATCTATCTTAGGGGTTAATAGCAATGGTGATCGTGTTAACACCCTAGCTCATAGGAATCTACCTTCAATTACCGCTTTAATGGCGATTTATTACACTAGAGTTGTCCACTTGTCCAAATATTTTATGGAATCAGAACGTATTTGTTGCTATTTATCTAGGTTCATCTTCTAGTCAACTACGATCAATAAACCATTGACAATATCCAAGAATTTAACTTGTTAAGCCTGATGCGTTATCCTAGACACAGAGTTTAGCAGGAACGCAATATTTGTGATTCTATGATTGATGTATAAATTTACTATGATGGAGTGCGTATCCCAGTGACGTCTAGATTACTTGGGTCCGTATTATCTAGAGCCAGTTAAAATGGAGTAAGGTCGGCATACGCATAATGGCGCAGTAACAGTATAAATTGATATGTACATAAACAAGCATTCTCAACGATAAATCAGCTAATCGGAGATAACAAATAATCCACAAACATTCAGATCTTCATAATAAGGCTAATCCCGATGGTATTAACCTTCAATCGTTCATAATATATACAAAAGCAATTATTAGCCAAGGGATAAACTAAACCGAGTTAACGAATGATACCATATAACTGAACGTTTACTAAAGATATATGGAAATTACACGATGTCTCTGATGGAATTGATTAACGTTGCTACGACCTCCTTCTGCTCTTTTTCGAGTCCTCTGACAATCGAATTTTATGTTTTTTGGTATCGCGAGATTATGATTTTTAGCACACTTAAGATACGATTCGTTTTTGAGTTTTGTTATTTTATAGGGTCTGGAAATTTCGGTTCGTATCTACGCGTATCCCAAGTGGATTGGATACTCGGTCGGTATTGCGGGTGTTTCTTGGAGTAGGGACCACGTTTGATCTTCTTTCCTTTGTGGTCTTTGGTGAGTGCATGCACGGATACGCCGTATCTTTCTTAATGGATACGGCGTATGGGTTGTCAGAATCATTAATCTTCAAAATATCTTCGTTAAAGCTTCAGAATGCGCGTCTTTTGTTAATATTCATCAAGTACTCCATAATTACTGCAATTCTCAAATATAAACGATTAAGTAAAAATTCTTTGCAATAACTATACAAAATGGGTTAACAACATGGGATAAATGATGCTATAAAATAAACGTTATTTGATGTCATCAATAGTAGATAAAAATGTGATTGGTGGGTATGTGTTCTATGCACATTTTTAAAGCAAACAAGGCTTTAAACAAACTATGAAAAATAAACTCAAATAATAACCCGAGCTAACATGCTGTTTCAAATCGCAAACAGTTATCCACTGATTTGATGTTCATAGTTCTCATTTCAACAAGATAAAAAAAATCGACTTAAAAATTAGTATAAGTTAAAAAAGATATCATAAGAATAACCATGTAAAAACATATTGAAATTTCATCCTAACGTGATAGAATGTAATTTCTTAAATCTTGCATTCGTCACAACGCACAGACTGTTTAGAATAAGACAAATAAAGAACCATGTGTAATACTACCACTAAAAATAAACTATGGTTAACTCTCACGTTTTTTACTAGTCGGCCATTTAACTAACAAATCTTCTGACTTTTTTTACTTTTTATGTATAGACCATTTTAGAATCCACATTAAATTGATCGCTTTAGACTTCCATATTTATTTTTTTGGTGCTTTGGGAATTTTTTTTAATGTGACCTCTTCAATCTTGTATGCAAAAAACTAAAGCTGATATTAAGATGTACTTCAACTCAATGCAATTTAAGTGTAAGAATACTTAGAGCACAATGTACGGTGGCTGATGGCTTGAGGCATCGGCGAAAACGCCAGTCCACGGCGGGAGAACCACACCGTGGGTGGCGTTTTCACCTCTCGCGCCGCCACCACCAGCCGAGACGGTGGGCGAAAACGAGACGTGAAAACGGGAGACGCTGTACCGCGTCTCGCGTTTTCGCGTTTATATATATTAATAAAAAAAGTAGCCGTTGGGGGAGCGGGGTATTTCAAAATAGGGATGAGCAAAATAACCAAAGAGCCGGATAGGAACCAAAAACCGGACCGGAACCAAGAAGAACCGAACCGGAACCAGAACCGCCGGTTCTGGTTTCGGTTCTTGAGTTTGAGATTTTTTGGTTCTTGGGTCGGTTCAGTTCGGTTCCACAGGTTCTTGGTTCCAGAACCGAATAGCCAATTATTCTAAAATTATGTAATTTTTCTCATACTTAAATTAGGGGCAATTTATCCTAAATTATGGGCAATTTCATATCTTTTCTCTTTTTAGAGTGATATATTCTAAAATTATGTAATTTTTTTCATATTTAAATTATGGGCAATTAATCCTAAATTATACTTACCATAAAAAACTCTGGTAGCCTACTTTAAAAACGCAACCAAACACCTTAAATCCTAAGCTTTTATTCATTAAAATCATTATCAAAACAATGGAGTAGGGATGACCAAAAGAACCAAAGAACCAGATCGGAACCAAGAACCGGACTGGAACCAAGAAGAACCGGAACCGGAACCAGAACCGCCGGTTCCGATTCTGGTTCTTGAGTTTGAGATTTTTCGGTTCTTGGGTGGGTTCTCGGTTCCTAAATTTCTGAAAAATTCGGTTCACGGATCCATCGGTTTCGGTTTTAGTTCCACCGGTTCCAGACCCATGCTCATCCCTATTTCAAAATATAGCCGTTTTAGGGGTGTTTTTTGCAACTTTTGAGCCACTATTTCACTATATATACATATACAAACTCACATATTTTTTATACACTTTCAAACAATTAAATCTCTTTCATTTTTATATATCTCTTTCATTTTTCCATGGATCCCAATATGAATTCGAATCCAAACAATTGGATAAGCGATTTCTTCTACAACCTACAAAATTCGTCATCTTCATCTAATCCGACAACTCCGACATCAAGCAACTCCCATTTGCCACCACGCCCCACTATACAAATTCCAAACCCGTTCTCCAACTTTCAAGTCCCAAACCAAAACCCGGTCTCAATTGTACTCCCGAGCAATTTCGATTTTGGTTATCACAAACACAACCAACCCAACAATCCCATTTTCCACCCCATTCGTCCCAACCCGAACCCGACGGCCAAGAAGAAGCCGAAGCCGACGTCGAAGGCGAGGACGAGGCCCCGTCACGACCGTCACACAAACAAAACCGAAAAAAATAAACGGCAAAAAAACAACCGCGTGACAAACAACCTAAGGAACATAAAACCGATCGGGCTTTTTGGTCTCAAGATGAGGAAAAACTTTTGGCGAAATGTTTTATTGAAATATCTGAAGATCCAAAAAACGGGAGTGACCAAGCGAGGGATACTTTTTGGTACAAAATTCTCACCATTTACAATCAACAAGCCGATGAACTTGGTTTTAAGACAAGAAATAAAAATATGTTGACGGGTAAGTGGACACCGATGAATCGCGATGTTCAAAAGTTTAACGCGATTTACAACCAAACCGAGCTTTTAAGTGGTGAAAATGAAGGAAATTTGTATACCCGGGTGCTCACTTTGTTTTGTGATCAACACGGTGTCGAGTTTCGACACCGTGAGGCTTGGCTTTTTTTGAAAGATATATATAAGTGGACAAACCCCGAGTTGACACAAGCATGAAGAACCCGAGGACGGGTAACGGGCGAAGATGAGCCCAAAATGTTTGGAGAGGATGCTATACCGTGTCCATCCGGGGCTTCTCGAAAGTCTAAAAGTCAACGTTCTTCGGCAAGCTCATCCGCCACTTCCGGTTCGTCTAAAAACCGACTAACCGAGTTCTTTCAAGAAAAAATTCAATTGGACCGTGAAGCGAAAAAAGAGTCATTGGATCATGAGCTAGCGGCTAGACTCGCGGTGGATGAACTTCAAAAAAGAAATGAAGATTTGAAGATTCTTACTTTCGACACTACGGGGTTGAATCCGGATGACGCGGCTAAGATCGAGGCTTTGAAAGCGAAGACCCGGGCGACGTATTTTAACTTTTAAATTATTTTCGTATTTTATTTATGTTTATGTTTTTTTCTATATACGTTTATGTTTTTTTAAGTTTATGTAATGTTTTTTTTAAGTTTATGTAATTTTTTTTAAATTAGTGAAATTTAAGTTTTAGGTTTATAAGTTTTTTTTATAAAAATGAAAAAAAAAGGAAAAGTTCTCCATAACACTAAAAAATGTGGTGTTAACCAAGGAGGCAATTTTTTGTGTTATGAAAGTTTTTGGTGTTGTGGAGAAATAAACACACTTTTTGCCATGGCTTGAGTCATGGCTTGAAACATACCTAGTGCTCTTAGACCAACCATAATAAGCCTGGATGATCGAGTTTCCGTTGCCTAGGTGGCATGCAAGACGCTTGCCTTGTTATTACGGATCATCCCAGTGACGCGTCTTTAAGCAACATAAATGAGGACACGATCTTGAGGACGACCGAGTCACGGAGGAAAGTTCTGTGAGCCCAAGTTGAGTTGTGGAGTATATTTGTGAGCCCAAATTAATTGCAGAGAAAGAAAACTTGACGCTAATGTAACGATAATAAATGCGATCTTGAGATATACCACACAGTTATAAATTTTTGTCTTAAGCTATGATAAGTACTTTATTAAACTGTTATGATAAATCCTTTACATATATTTGATGATTCGTATGATAAAAACATATATACAATATATGAAAGTAGTATCATCCTATACAACAACATTGGCCAAATTTACCAACAAAAGAATTTCCACGACAAGTTCCCTGTTTAAATCCTCCGTCATGGCATTTCTTTATGCATAGTTGTTGCAGTGGACCTCCGTCATTGTTACAGTATGATTGGGTAAAAAAACTGCAAAATAAAATAAAAATAAAAATTTTGAACTAGAAATAAAATAAGTTACAACATGCAAAATATTGAGAAATACAGTAAAACTACTTTATTATATATGAATAAATGAATAAATTAAGACAGTAGATGTACAACAATGGTTGAAATTAGGGCTTAGTATCGGGTTAAAACTAAACCGAACTGACAAAAATCAAACCGAACTGAAAATAGACTTAGAGGAAAACATGAACCGAAATAAACCAAGCAAAATCAAAAGCAAACCAAACCGAGCCGAATAGATAGTTTAGACGTACATTTCTTGGTTTTAACCTGAACCGAACCGAAAAAGATCGGTTGGCTTTTGGTCGGGTCGGCTTAGCTCGGTTTGTCGGTTCAGTTTGATTTTCGGTTGGTTTTGCTCAACCCTATTGAAATAACGATTTACCACAACTTTGGCATGCACAAGGTTGAACGCAATGAGAAGAGCAAAAACGAGCATAAACTTTGTAACATCCATGTATTTGAGTTTTTGATTTAGTTTGAATTTGAATTGGACATTGAAATTGAAATCTATATCTATCTATAATCTATAACTTCCAATAAGAGTACAAGGTGTGGTAATACCATTAACATCGTCACATCAGCGCCAAATCAGCTTTAACACCATAACACCAACACCTAAAATACTAGGGCTGCAATCAAGCCAAGCCGAGCTCGAGCTTGACAGGGCTTGAGCTCGGCTCGAAAGTCACAACTTAGGCTCGAGCTCGGCTCGATAGCTTGACAACCCTTAATTATTAAAGCTTGAGCTCGGCTCGAGAATATACAAATAAGGCTCGAGCTCGGCTCGAAAAGCTCGAATTTATTCATAAATGTTGTATTCGATATCAAACATATCAATAAGGTCAACAAAATACATGATTGAATCAAGAGTAAATAATTTATACAAAACATTTGAGCATTAGGGTAATAAATATCCTTCTACGATAAATATTGAACTATTATACCGATATTCACATTAGATTTACGTTGTTTATATAAATATGTATAACAAAAATATATATGTACATGAAAGCTCGAAAAGCTCGATAAAAGCTCGGCTCGATCGAGTCAAGCTCGAGCTCTAGCTCGAGCTGCTTGATAAAAGCTTGGCTTGATTGCAGCCCTATAAAATACCATTAACATCATTTTCTTTTCTTTTTCAATTTATAAAACAAACTAAATAAATAATAACATTTTTTCTAATATATTTGTATACATCCTAAAGAGCATGACACAGTACCGCTCCGTGCTACTGTTCCCTCCTTTGGCCCAGTCCATAATCCATCTGGCCCAACTTTGCTCCGTGTATATTCTGGAACGATCTTCATCCTCCACCCCTTAAATCCCTCCGACCAAATCTTGCACACATACATCCCGCCACAAAGTCGACACAACCTCCGACAAAATCTTGCACACGCACACATCCCGCCACAAACTCGACACAACCACAAACTCAGGAACTTCAGATCAGCATCATTAGGAGGAAGATAGGATCAGTAGAAGTGGAGGAGGAGGAAAAAGTCGGTTAATGGTTAAAAAGTAGAAGTATCTATGTTTAATTTATATTTTCTTTCTTGGTATATATATTTTCTTCAATTTCTTTTATAAATATTTGTGGGGTTTTAAAGTATCATGTTAATTTCTTTAGTTTGTTATACAATAGCAGTTTTATAATGATGATGACGTTATATTGATAAAATATATGGGTTTTATTTGTCTGCAACTGATTACCTACCTCCTATTGCATATGCATCTAGAAGATACTTTTTGATCATACATTGGTGCTCTTCATTATCATCCATCGCTGCTCACTATCAGAGTTTGCTTACTTAGTTCTTCATAATTACATACTACCGATTTCCCGAAGCTTCTCTAACGTTTCTTCCCCCAATCTTTAAACACAAATGATTCTGATTCTGGAGGTTCTTCAAAGATTCTTCCCCCATTATTTAGCAGTTTATCAAGGGACAAAAGTTAGGTTTTGACTTCTGGATGTTTTTGGTGCCGAAAGATTACTGAGAGATTTGTGTATCAAAAAGGTATATAGATATTTTGCTTTACAATTCTTTATTTCAATTTGGTTATTATGAGTGTTTGGATTGTTTATTTTTTTTCCGGAGATATGTTTCAGTCGGCAATTATGCCTATTCAAAACTGAAGTTATGTAGAGGTAAAATCCATTGGTCTTATTTGGCTGTTTATTTGTTAAGGCACCGATGACGAATGTTGCATTCGTATGTTTTGTGGCCATAATATACAAGCGCCGATATTTTGGCGGGGTAACCTGACATGGGTCATTGTTGCAACCAACACTACCGGTATCTTGGCGAGGTAACTTGACCCGGGTTATGGTAGCTATTGGTCAAATGTATAAACTACATTTCAATTATGCAAATTACGACATCGTGTATATGATATTGCCTCCTTAGTGTTTGTTAAAAGTCCTTTACATATCATTTGGTTAACATCTATATGCATTTTACTTCATTTATGTAGTAGAACGCTATGTGTGTGATATATTTCTACGTGCTTTTTCTTGAAGACGTTCATTTGGTTAATCGTCATATTCAGGTTTCAAGCCCCACACGTAAGTAGATGTCGTCATCATTGGTTTCAGTGGAGATGGTGGTTATAGTCATATGTGGCTCCAAATTACCTATCAGACGGTATGCGTTATTCCATTTTGCAATAGTTAGGTCCTTTAAATCAAACTTTCTTTGTATAAATTAATTTTGTTAAATTTTATAGGTGACCTTACTGATAAAAATGACGTCTATGCGTTTGGAGTTGTACTTCTTGAGCTTTTAATAGGAAGAAGACCCGTAGAGAAAATGTCGCCATCTCTATTCAAGGCTATTGTCACACAGGTAATCATTTGTTTTAATCAGAAGTTCATAACTTGATTATTTACCAAGAAACAAAAACATGTTTTTTCCCTTCATTGAAAAACAATTTATTTCTCCAACAGGCAATGCCTTAGCTAACAGACCGGTCAAAGCTTACAAACATCGTTGACCCCGTGATTAGAGATAGAATCGACTTGAAGCACTTATATCAAGTTAGTACAATATACTTGAAAGTTCAACATTTCATTTAAAACCGACTGACCATTCAATGAAGCAATACTGAAATTATACTATTCTGTGGTAGATTGCTGCTGTAGCTGTGCTATGTGTACAGCCTGAACCAAGTTACAGACCATTAATCGCGGACGTATTGCATTCATTCATCCCATTGGTACCTGTTGCTTGGAGGGTCACTATGAGCTTAAAGTCTTCAATTATGTATTGGCTCTTTATTATGTTTCGTAGATTCTTATATGGTATACTTCAACAAGGTATCATTACTAACCCAAATCTCTTCCTGGATTGGATACTCTATATATAGCCTATATCATTGTCCCGTATAGCGCTCAAATACTCGATCATTTGGCTGATATTACTTGAAATGCACCATAGTATCGCTGTACCAAAAAATACCAATTTGTTTACCATTGGAAATATTTGTTATTGCAGAGATTCTTCCTTGTTGGTAACTCGCAAAATGACCAACAACAAGAAGGACAACCAATCAGGACATGGGGAAGGGGTCAACAAGGTGAATCACAACAGAAGGATTCCAACAATTTATTCCAAGGATTCGATGGCGAATTTCTTGCAGAGGCATTTAGTGTTAACCAAGAGATCAGACAGACACATTGTCGTGGTGGAAAAAGGCCTTAAGTTTAGCCCAATAATGAGCAGTGAACAGCAACGTGTTGGTCATGGGCCCGCAAACAGTTTGGAAGAAAGCATTTGCTCGATGAAGCTTCATGAGAACATCGACGATGTTTCCAAAGCCGGTTTTTACAACCCACAACCTCAGCCTTTGCAACTCAGTGCCGAGCGTGGTGTACTCAAAATTGTAAGTTACCCGAAATATATTGTTCAAATTGAAATTGCTTGCCTATGTGAAATATTATTCGTACGTGTACAGTTTTTATATGTATACAAAAGTGGCTATTTGGAAGCTGCCAATATGAATACAAATGAAGTTTGCTTACTTCTGTATGTGGCCTGTGATTTTGCTTCATTAATTGTTTAATGATTTTGTTATTTGTATACGGGTAGTAGAAAATGGGAATGAAAATAGGTAAGAACATATCACGACGTTTTAGAAAGTAACGAATTTAACCATTTCTTAGTCGACTTCTTTTTTGTAATACTGCTGTAAATAATGCAGATTCTAATTTATAGCCCGCCGCAACGCGCGGGCCGCAATCCCGCTCATTATAAAACTAAAACTACAAGGACTAAAACCAAAAAAACTGAAACTACAAAGTCTAAAACCATAAGGACTAAAAGTGTAAAATCCCCATTTTCTCCTTCTTCTTCCTCACTACCACCTGCTGAAAAAACACACACCAACCATTTTAAACAAGAACAATACCCGTGCGTTGCACGGGTAAACTGTTATTTATAACTTAGATATTGTTATAACATCTAAAAATTAAAAAACAACATTAATAAGCTGAAATGACGCAATCGTTTGATAAGCATAGTTCATACTACTGAAAACTAAAGTAATTTTACCAATGAGCATATGACCAGATTAAAAAGAATATAGAAAAAGTCACTAAATCTTAACCAATCTCATGTAAATAAAAGATATAATCATGAAACATTGTAAATAAAAAAGTACAACGGTATAAAACCATTATTTATATAATGTATCGGATGATCAAAGTAAACATTAATAAGAAATA
Organism: Tanacetum coccineum; assembly: GCA_026074375.1. Taxonomy (NCBI): domain Eukaryota; kingdom Viridiplantae; phylum Streptophyta; class Magnoliopsida; order Asterales; family Asteraceae; genus Tanacetum; species Tanacetum coccineum. The sequence goes on along the minus strand of BQNB010007979.1, from coordinate 39,079 downwards.
TTTGCGGCGCTCATTGAGTTCAAACTTGTGATATAATGTCCACATGTTGATTAACAACCTCATCAACACACGTCCTCATGTTAGCTGCATCACCGTGAATTGTCATTTATCTGATTCTATTGTAGGGCTTGAAGGAGGACACACAACTTTGGTTACACACATTGTTGACATACACACACACCAACCATTTTAAATCAAAAATAAAAAAAATAAAAAAAATAAACAAACCAACGCGCGTTGGTGGCTCGACGCCCAGACCAACGGCGTTGGCCAACGCCATACGTGGGTATGGTAACGCCGGAGCCACGTAGGCTAGGAGAGTTGAAAAAAACTCTCAATGCCCCTTGAAAAAAAAATAATGAAATTCTAGAGTGTCTAAAATAGTCATTTCATAATTATAATTTAAATTCAACATTATTTTTGGTATGTATTAAACCATATTAGAATTAGTCAAAAAGCTTTTGGCAGAAGCAACAAAAAATTCAAATTTCTGGCCCGTTTGGTTTGTTGAAGGGTTTAGATTTAGATTTGGATTTAGGATTGAAAATAGACTTGTTGATCAGATTTCAAAATTATGGTTAATGAAATCTTTAAACGTTTTGTTTACAAACCAGACAGAAATTATGCATCAAATATATAATAGTATTTTAAGGATAAAGATCCTCTCATGTTCATTTGAACATGAGAGGTAATGTTATGTTGCCTCTCATGTTTAAATGAACATGAGAGAATCTTTTTCCTATTTTAATATATAATATGAGAAAAAATAATAAACAATAAATGCTTCTATAAAACAAAAGTGAAAATTGAGCCAATAACATATTTATTAAAAAGCTTTTGCACATATTTTCAGAAAATTACTGTAGAATCAGTTGAAAACCCACCCTTATGACCTCCTCCTGTACTTTTATGCTATAAATCCAAATACAAATCCTAGAGTATCCAACCAAATATCCATTTTTTATAGTCAAAACCCAACAACCAAACGGAACCTAAACAAAAAATAAGGAATCCCCAATCCCCAAATCAATTAACCACCATTGTTCTTCCCCAAACCCTAGCGCAATCTCAATTATCAAACCAAAATCAAGCCTCGGGCTTATGTATTTCTTTGCTAATAATACCAAGAATCTTACTAACTTCATGGGTGCCGTAAGTATTTCTGTTTTTCTATAAAATTTCAGCTTTGAATTTTATTTATAGCGTTTTTGTACTGCTGTGTTTTGAAATGATTAAGGTTGTAATTAAATCTGCCTCATATGCATATTAGTTAATAAGTGTTTTGACTTAATTACGCAGTGTTGAAAGTTGAAACAACATATAAGATGTTAAGGAGGAAAATTGGACTTTTCTTTACTTTAAAAACTCAAGAACACAGTAGCTTGAGAGGGTGTTTGGGCTTTTGTTTTAAACCTACATATTTCATTAGTTAGCATTTGCAACTGTAAACTACATTTGTCAGTATATAATAAGTAGATTTTTCGTTTCGGGTTTAACCACTTAAAATATGCTTACGTTTGCTTAAATAACCGAATAATACACTCAGGTAAGGTGGGATTGTCCGGAAGTAACAAACCAAAACTGAGTTTCTCCATGGGAAATCGAGTGATGTGGTTCGGTTTCAAAAATCGGAAGCTTTGTGTCACCCTTAACGAAGAGGTCACCAACAGGTTTTACACCAATATTAAAATTTAAAAGGCGCGCATTTGACTTGAGCCTGTTAGAATTTTGCAACTACATTAAAGGAACCTATGAAAGTTGCTGACTTTTCTTCTCATTTTATGCAGAACAAACAAGTAAAGCTTATTGGTTCAACTAACCAATGTTGATAATGTTAATTATAACGAAGTTCTTCTTTTGCCTACATGTCGTGGAAGGTTTATCTACTTATTTGCCGCTCCATTTTACAGTTTGGTATCTTAGTACAAATAATCATAGTTTTTTTTTGTTGTTGTTTCGTATTCACTTTATGCAATTATCCGATGGAAGCTTCTAGGAAGGCATTTGTTTTCATTCAACGTGTGGCTGAAAGGGAATGAAGGTACGGATATATGACACTAACTCACATTTACTCTCTATGTGGTCCTATAATCTATAATCATGTCTTCATTTCTCCTTAAACCATTCAAGATACAATCAATAGATGACTTCTAAATGACAAATGAATAGTATCTTATACTAGAGATACAAGATTGAAAGAACTAAACGTCAAATTCTTTTCATTTCTGACACAGGACTGGTATCATGCCGTTGGAGTGATATGTGTGCAGGATGCGGGAGGAAAGGTACTCGAATTACCCCCTTTTACTTTAAGCTGCTGTGACAGGTTACTGATTGGAATGGGGATCAACTTTGGGGTAGTTTCATCTAACAAATTTTCATCTCCTTGCTGGGATTGAATTGAAAATATCTACTGGCTCCAGTAATGTAAAAAGATTTATATGGGCACGCATGATGGGGTCATAGATACCGTGTCCGTGAATCATGCAATTGTGCATTGGCAATCACTTGCAGGTATACTCATTCTATATAACTTCATTAAATTTGTTATCTTAATAATTTGTTAGATGACATTTTTGTGTTACTATATTTAGGTACATTAATAGTTGTGATCATAATGTTAAAATAGTGAGAGGTTACATGGTTGGAAAACAAGATGTTACAACTTTGCGCAACATGGAAGCTTTGGTCATGGCGCAATCTAGCGTAACGGCACATAAGGTTCATATGAACAAGCTTCAACATTCTAAAGTAAGTGGCATAAAAAATTTCAAATTATTGTCAGCATTATATAAGTAGTTAAAAATATGTATGTGTAACAATTTTCAAATTATTCAACATTTCAAAATTATTGTCGATTATATTTTCTTTTTCAGGAGCCAGTGGACCAGAATAGCTCTATTTCTGTTTTTTCGCATAACGATGTGGATCTCTCAGCTGATGTATGGTCACTTTGGAATCTAGGTTGTCAGGTCAGTAAAGTAATTGTAAAATTTTTAACCCTTATTTTAAGTTAGTTACGTTAAGTAACTGTTTTTTGGAGATAGTATTTGTGGGTCTTCATTGAACTTTTGTGGGTTTATTTTAACTTTGTGATATTTGTACATGTTCAGTTGTGTCTAATGGACATTGTAATGAATAATGTGAAGAAACGCTCCAGCATGAGCCGTATGGCACCTCGGAAGAACCGGAGGAAGTACTGGAAGGTAGAGGTCAAGGGGAACTGAAGCCGTCTAAGGTGCTTAAGGTTCCTAATCTATTTGTATTCGATTTGTTTTTTTGCTATGGCGTTGTGAATACTGTTTGATTATTTGTCAACTGAAAATGCAGGCCCACCTTACAGATTCACTACTGTTAAGGATTTAATGAGCATGCTTATGAGGTTATCAACATGTGATACATGGGTTCGTTGGTTCCTACAATCGGAGCAGACCATGTTATGTCAGCACTATATCAGATGCACCACACAGACCATCAGTTGCATCATCGACTCCTATTTTGCATCAGCAAGTGCCATTCCAATATCTACTAAAGTAGGGTGATTGTCAATTTACAGATTAGTTGCATTTGAAACTACGTAGGGTGATTGAAGAATTTATATCTCACGATCGAGCAGCAGCGTGGAGAAGCGAAGATCAGATGTTTTTGTGAATGGTAAACTTTTGATGGATCGAGCTGTCAAAAAGGTTGAAAAATTAGCAGCCGCCTTTTCATCCTGCCTGCATACTGGTAAGTGATTGCATTTTCTAAAAGGTGTATGCCTTTTAGATTTTCAGTTCATGTTACTTTTTATAATAATGTTGACATGGATTCTTTTTTAAAACGTTAGAATTTTCTGTTTGTGTTCATCTGATAAGTCTTATTTAGCTATAAAAACATGTCTTTTGACCGTATAAGTCTAACCACAACTCTTCTTTCACTCTAATTATGATACACATCTTATATTTCCTCTTTTTTAATCAGGTATGATTCATTACTTTGACTTATGGGGTTTGATGAACCAGTCTTGTGTTCGCGACGTTATCCCTGTAATTTTTGAGTTCAACTCTTTTCATTTTGTTGATTTATTTTACATAACAAGTCAACTGACTGTAACCGATTTTCATCCATTTAATGAAGAATTTGACCATCCAATGCCAAAAAAAGGAAGGGTGCTACAACGTAAAATTTGACTGTTTATCTGCTATACTTTGACTTTTCTCTTAAATATTCGGTCTAACACATCAATTCACAGGATTGCAAAGGTTAAACATGGATTTGGCATGAAAGTCCCGAAAGCTGTTCCTAAGTGAATCAACTTGAGCATCCGGTTGTTCATGAGTCGGTCCACCATAATCAACTTAGGCAGACTTGGTCATTAGCCCAAACATCACGCGCGGAGCATATGTTAGAAGACGTGCATTGGGCAGATGCCGTAACATTGTGTTAAGGTTTTCATACAGAGAATGCAGAATCGGGCTTTGTTCGTATTGAAGGTTAGCAGAGTTATTTGAAGTTGGTTTTCAATATGCTGATATGAATTCCAACCAAAAGATTATCTGTTGAACGCATCCATAGTTACTAGGATTAGTACTCAAATGTAACTTGGTTCCAAAATTGGTAGTATAAGTACTATAAGAGACATTGGTTATTGAATTGCGAACAATTTCAAAGTTTAATAGCTAAAGTGAAATTTGTGAAGTGTGTGATCAATAAAATGACATTCAAATTCAGAATATCGTGTCGGAATGTGACCGCTAATATTGACGATTTAGTGAATGACACGAAACCAGCAACAGTAGCTGAATTCGAGCAAAGACATGCACCTTCACATTTTTTTTTATCACAATACAGTACATACTTCACTGACACTTTATGACCCGTGTAACTATGGGCACGGGTCAAATGTTGTCGTCCATTGGGATCAACATGAAATTTCTTTCTATTCAAACTTGATCATTTTTTTTTTGGATAAATAATTAGTGCATCCAATAAGGTTGCAATTTTTATAGTAAATACTTATGGGTCCATAGGTTATCATGTTTGTTTTGAATGTGAAGTTTAGCGTACCGAATCTACTATGTATTGGTCCATTCCACTTCTTTATCAGAAATGTCATCGAGGCTTTGATTACTTTTGGTTATTGTTTAGTACTTTAGTTATTATAAAAAGAATGTTGCCCGTGTAAGAAAGAATTAATAAGTGGGTGCTAGTATTGGTACCTCCCTGCCCACTAAAAAGTACAAAAAAGGCACCGAAGATTTCTTTTTACCCCCCTTTTACGTGCAACGCAGTTTTTTATCAGTTTATGTTCTGTAATTTTTGACAGTTTCATACTTTTGACCTGTTAAACTTTATATTTTTCGTTCTGTATTCTGCATTTCACTGTTTTATAATATAAACAAAATTATAGAAATAAAAAATAAATAAAAAAAGTAAAAAAAACCGAAAAAACCAGGGGGTACAAACGGCTTTTCATAGGGTACAAATAACATGAGCCTTAATAATTATGTCCCTGTACTTTGTTTTTTGTATCGTAGTTGTTTTTGCAAAAATTAACGTGCCTCGTTGAGAACTCTGCAAGAAAAAGAACAAATGATATTGTGATGGTTCGTCATAAAAAGTAGCTCAGACTAACCCATGAAACTACGTTACACATAAAAAGGACTAAAGATGTTGCGGTTATTAGTTCAAACAATGTTTTGAAACCTGGTTCGACTTGGCCGGTTCAATCGATTGAACCGGTTCCGGTGAAAAAAAACGGGTCAAATTAAACCGGATTTTATATTTTCGAACCAGGTTAGACCCGCTGGGTTTGAAGTGACCCGGGTCAACCCGGTTCTCGAGACCCGGCCAGGTTTTGAATTTCTTCATGTTTTAAAAAAAAAAACAAGTTATTACATAGATTTGCGAATTTATTTTATTTTTACATGTTATATTTGTTAGTAAATGGTTTATAAGCTCAATATATGAAATATTTTCATGATTTAAATATATATTTTTTAATCATTGCAAATATTTATTTATCATTAGAAAGGTGGTCAACCGATGACCGATTACTCAACCGGAGTCATTAAAGACCCGATTTTCAAATGTTTGGTTCAAACTATAAGAGAATGTGAAGATGAAAAGATTAACATCCTAATTAAATACGACCCAGCTTCCTACTTACAGACTTAGGAAGGTCCAACTGTTTTTTACTCAACTTGGTACTTGGTAGCATGTTGATTTACAAAAATTAAACACCTATTTTTCATGAGATGATTTTTACAAACATGTTGGTTTGTTTTCCATTTTCTATGAATTCCAAATTGCTTAACATCAGTTTTGTGAAGAGTTGTCGACTTATATGCCATATTTATATTATTGTAATCTCATTAATCTTTTTCTACAAGATTATTTAATGGTGGTCAATAACAATGTATGGTAAAATGCTCATTAATCTTTTTCTACAAGATTATTTAATGGTGGTCAATAACAATGTATGGTAAAATGCTCAAATTAATAAAAGTATTCATTAAATCATGAAAGGGAATGTTAGTAGTTAAAATGATAAAAGTAGAATTGCATAATAACAACATATACAATCTTATCAAATTCTAAAAATTTTATTTGAGTTATAGAAGTAATAGAGAAACTGATTGAGAAGAAGATTCTGAAGTGAGTTAGGGGGGTGTTGTATCAACAAGATGCATTAAGATTGCTTTAAAAACAAGCAAGATTAACCGCGCGTTGCTGCGGGCGTTAATTTTTCGCGCGTTGTTGCGGGGCATTAATTTTTTTTTTTTTGGTTTATTTTTTCGGTCTCATGTTTAATAGTTTTTTTTTTTCTGGCCAAAAAAGAGGAGGGGGATAATAAAGTTTTTTTTTTTTGGCCGATGAACAATAACCGAGCCCATTGGGCAAATGTGTTATTTATTTATTTTTATTTGTTTTTTCGCGCGTTTTTTTATGTTTAATAGTGTAAGTTTATTTTTTCCTGCACGTTACTGCGGGGCACTAATTTTTCGCGCGTTGTTGCGTGTCATTAATTCTTTTTTTTTCCTTTAATTTTGTGCGAGTTTATTTTGTCGGTCTCATATTTAATAGTGCGGGTTTACTTTTTCAGTATAGTCAATTCGGAAATGTTACCGCGGGTATTTTTTTATAATTGGGCCGGCCCAAATTTTTGGGCCTGTTTAAGTCAATTCGGAAATGTTACCGCGGATATTTTTTTATCTGAATGCGTCGGTACTTTTGTAACATTTTTTTCCTCCCTATTTTGTGCCGACAAATTTAAAAAAAAAAAAAAAAAACTAATTGGGCCGGCCCAAATTTTTGGGCCTGTTTAAGTCAATTCGGAAATGTTACCGCGAATATTTTTTTATCTGAATGCGTCGGTACTTTTGTAACATTTTTTTCCTCCCTATTTTGTGCCAAAAAAAAAACTAATTGGGCCGGCCCAAATTTTTGGGCTAAATTTTTTGGGCTTTTTGGCCCAGCACTGTAGCTACAGTGCTTAAAATGAATAGTGCACAGGTCAAAAACTACGTCGTTTAGATTCTAAAATGTGTAATATGAAAAGATTAACATCCTAATTAAATACGACCCGGCTTCCTACTTACAGACTTAGAAGGTCCAACTGTTTTTTTACTCTACTTGGTACTTGGTACTTGCTACTTGGTAGCATGTTGATTTACAAAAATTAAACACCTATTGTTCATGAGAGATGATTTTTACAAACATGTTGGTTTGTTTTCCATTTTCTATGAATTCCAAATTGCTTAACATCAGTTTCGTGAAGAGTTGTCGACTTATATGCCATATTTATATTATTGTAATCTCATTAATCTTTTTCTACAAGATTATTTAATGGTGGTCAATAACAATGTATGGTAAAATGCTCAAATTAATAAAAGTATTCATTAAATCATGAAAGGGAATGTTAGTTAAAATGATAAAAGTAGAATTGCATAATAACAACATATACAATCTTATCAAATTCTAAAAATTTTATTTGAGTTATAGAAGTAATAGAGAAACTGATTGAGAAGAAGATTCTAAAGTGAGTTAGGGGGGTGTTGTATCAACAAGATGCATTAAGATTGTTTTAAAAATGGTGTGTTTTCATTTCGTCGCTTAGGTTAGGATAAATTTCGGTGAGGTCTCAACTTGTTATCTATTCATTCAATGTCATGTTCAAGTTGTAAAAATGCTATTGAGACAACTAAATATGTAGTGGCAAGATGTGACTGTGCTACTTTGGTGTCGAATGTGGTATGTGAATGGTGGAATATGGGTAGTTTATTAGGTACTCATTTGACAGATTTATCAATTTTTAAGATTGTGAAGATTTGTCGCCAAAGCGAAAATGTAGGTAGCATGCGATGTGTTGGAAATTTGTCCGGTAAGCCGAAACGTCAAGTGATAGAGGTGCAAACTACGAAAGAGGTGCAATCAGGTATCTCAATCAAGTATCACAAAAAACCAAACCGAATATGAACAAAACCGAACCAAACCACCCAAACTTACAATTAGGTATCACAATTTGGGGCCCATTAAACCAACTTTTAAAAGATAGAGGTGCAAACTACGAAAGACAACTACAAAGACAACCTTTATGAATTTAACAAACAAAATCAACGCAAATATACAAGTTATACAAAAACTATAAGCTAAAAAAATCACATATAATATTGTATTAGTTAAAACCCATTATTATATCACTCTGATCTAACATATGTAATTTATTATATGTTTATGTACCCTGACTATGTTCTTTTCGTATCTATTTAGTATTTGATACTTACGTTATTATATCACTTCTATCTAACATATTATTTATCCATATATTCTCTGTTAAAATAATAAAGGGCAATTGGCTCTTTGAGATATGTGGCTCTTTGATTAATGGCTTTTGGCTCTTCATTCTTAGTTGGCTCCACAGATGTGCCTATAAAAGGCAAAGGCACTTGCCTGGTATCTCATCCCATCTTCACACAAACACATAGAAAGTGTTTAGTGTCTTTCTTTCTATTTCTTCTAGTATTTGAGGCTATTAGAGAATTGGTGTATATCTCCTATTTACAAGAGATAAGGATTTATTCTTGTACAATAGAGAGACGATGTAATTCCTAATTTCCATCATAGTGAAACGTATCTTTTCTTGCCTGTGGTTTTTACCCTATTGGGGTTTTCCACGTTAAATCCGTATGTCATCTTTTATTGCATTTCATATTATTGTTGTAGTTTTGCTTCAGTCCGTTGTCACTTTTCTCAACAAGTGGTATCAGAGCTAAGGTTGGGTGTGTATATAATTATTTATCGTATGCTCTGTGGTTGCCACCAATTAACGGACCCTCCACATCAAAAGGTGTTCGTTACTATTATTAGCAAATAATAGTTTGGTCCAAAAGTTGATTGTGATTGTAGCAATGGCGACGAAATTTGAAATCGAAAAATTCAATGGGAATAATTTCTTGTGAAAATTAAAAATGAAGGCTTAGAAATGATAAAGGTTTAGCGGCCATTGGTGAAAGGCCAGCTGAGGTCACAGATGACAGTAAATGGGACGAGATGGATGGAAATGCTATAGCAAATCTTCATGTGGCATTAGCAGATGGAGTTTTGTCAAGCATAGAGGAGAAGAAAAGTGCAAAGGAGATTTGGGATCATCTTGCTCGATTGTACGAGGCAAGATCGATCCACAATAAAAAAATTCTTAAGAGGAGACTTTATGCTCTTCGCATGACAGAATCTACTTCGGTGACTGAGCACGTTAATAACCTGAATACTCTATTTTCTCAGCTAGCTTCTTTGAGTTGTAAAATAGATTCACAAGAACGTGCTGAAATTCTACTTCAAAGTTTACCTGGCACATATGACCAAGTTATCATCAACTTAACCAGTAATGTTCTTTCGGACTATTTAGTCTTCGATGATGCTGCCGCCGCCATTCTGGAAGAAGAAAATAGGTGCAACAACAGGGAGGACAGACAAACTAGTTCAAGACAGGTGGAGGCTTTAGTAGTGACGAGAGGGAGGTCAATGGAACCTGGCTCCAGTGGGAGTCACAATCACGGTAAATCTAAAACAGGAAAGAAGAAGAATTTTAAATGCTTTAAATGTGGCAAGCCGGGTCACTTTAGGAAAGATTGTCGAGGTTTGAATACCTCATATCCTCAGGGGAATGTCGCTAGCACTTCAGAAGATAGTAACGCTCTGTGTTGTGAAGCAGCGATTGCAAATGAAAGCCGGAAGAGATTTGCAAATGTATGGTTGTTCGATACGGGAGCTACTTTCCATATGACCGCAAGAAGAGAATGGTTTCATTAATATAAACTGTAACATTTCTCATTTTCATGTCATTGTACGACTCTATTAATGATCATTATTTATTTTAGTCCAATATGCGTTTACTTTTAATTTGACTTTTAAGCTAAATCGCGCAGACTAGAAATAATCATTCAACGTAAATGGTCACCAAATAAATTAAGGTTTACGTCAAGCAAGTGTCTAATAATTATTAGGACGATAATTATTGGCTTTGTTCATTCTTATTTCTATTGGTCACGTAAATGACTTACGTTTCGCAATAAAATACACTTAGACACACCACGGAAATACCTAGACTTACCTAGACTCAAACCAATACCCACTTCTAATGCCTAAACACAAAAATTAAATCAAATCTTGTACAAATGTTCAATGTTGGCCGAATGTGGTGAGTTAATCCACATAGAAATCGTCCTAAGTGATTTTCTAGCTAAGAAATCCTCTAATGATCTTAGCAAGTACTTGTACATCTTAATTCCCATAAATGCTAGTCCTAATGGTCTCCTACTAGTTTATTAACCAATGGTTAATAACCATTTTTGTTCCTTGATCCCTTCTAGCCGCGGCAAAACAAGAACCCACACACAAATCTTTGTGATTTCAAGGAATCAAACTAAATCTTGTACAACATTGCCTAATTAAAACATGTACTTAGTGGTTTAACATAAAACAAGGTGCAACAAACTAGAAATCCCTATAATCCACTTAACTAGGGCTCGTTTGGTTTGTTTAGGACTAAGGAGAGGTAACTAGCCACAAATTGTCTATAAATACTACTCCTAAGTTCACAAGATACATTTCTAAAACTTCTAAACACTCTCACTAAGACAAACCTTCCTCATTTCTCCCTTTCCATTCGGCTACACCAATAACCGAACCATACGCGACTCACATTTCCCTTTTAAGAACACAAGTAATCTTAAAGACCCCTTACACGTTTGTGGAAGCATACACGAGCTAAGGAATTAGGTTATAAGCTTTGAAGGTTGAGAAGTACACACGTTTGGGTGTACACGCATTGCTCTACCTTGCAAACACTCGAAACAAATCACTAGGACTCTTTGTAAGTCGCGTTCAAGCTTATACACTTCGTGTTATAGTTGTTACTTGGTGTCTAGTCGTGTAGGTCACGTTAGATATACGAATAACAATGCTCATAGGTGTGAACACGCATGATTCGATCCATTCGTGGCATACGTGCATGAATATACATACGATTTGACCTTGTGTGGTGCTAATACACGTTAAAAGGGTAATATAAGATAAGCTAGGACGTAAACTAGCCTTTTAGACTCAATAAAGGAAATGTACATGGAAATGAAACACTTATACTCGAACTACACAAAAACACCACGTAAACTCTACGTGTAAATGTTATGGCATGGCTTGGAAACAAACATAAGACCTTATTAGAAGAATGCATGCGATATAGCACGACTTATTTGAAAAAGAATGTATCTTTTTCAAATGACACGTTTAGTGGTCGTTCTCATATCTTGTGCTATTGATCTATGAAGTAACGCCCTCGGATATTCAACATTCCGCTGCTATCCAGATTTGGGGGTGTTACAGCTTGGTATCAGAGCCAAGGTTATAGAGAACCAGGTCAAAAGTTTTGTCTGGACTATAACCATTTTCAAACACTGTTTTCACAAATATGATTTGCGAGGGACATTGATAAGTGCTTAATTACACATATCTTTTACCTCTGAAAACGAGCTTAAATGACCAAAAACAGACAAAAACTGCCAAATATATGTTTGTTTTG